>JAIUZE010002144.1:0-160534 GCA_022085475.1 Heliosperma pusillum
TTGCTGGCGTTGCCTCCATACCTCTCGTTGTTTTAATTCTCTTTAGGGCGGGTCGCCTTCGTGGTTTAAATGACGAAAATTCCGCTGAGCGGCTCGGCGACCTTTGCTTTGATAACATAAAAGAGCAAATACGAGATAAAATTGCAGAATTACTAGAAGTCTTTAATTACGCACCTTTTCCGTCTCCTCAGAGGATTCAAGACGCAGCAGCCTTCCTCCATCAGGATTCAGAATCCTTGGAGCAACTGTTGCCAATTTTGAAAAATCTAAACGAATTTGGGGTCCAAAGCGTGGAGTTTCAAACAATTATACTTTACCTATCAGGGTAGGAGTATTTGGACATGAGAGACCGTGCAGGAGTACTTCTTTATTATATATGTATGATATGATATGCGCCTATGCATATAGACCCTTTAAGGTAGTTACATTGGAAATAAGAATCCTCCCCGAAAATAACTTTTTGAAGTTGGGGTTAGGTACATACCATCCTTTTTGAGCGTTCTCTTTGCGGTCCAGGATAGACCTACGGCTCCAACTTCAAGTCCTTCTTCTAATACGTGAGATATTTCATGGGCTGCTTACTCCGACACATCTATGCCAATAGAAAGATAACACAACAAATAGGATAGGAATCGGGACGCATTCGCCGATGAAGACTCAAAAGAAGGGTTTCCACAAGAAAGTAAAATTCGAGCTGTTCAAGAAGCCAATGAAGCGGATGAAAGTGAAGTAGATGGAGCAGTTGCTGACGAAAGTGTTAATTTGGGTCCAAGCAAGGGACATTTCTTAGGAAATGGGTCCCACGCAACAAATGGAAATGGGGACCAAGAAAGCCCTTTCTCATGACTTATGAAAAAGCCGGGTAAACGGCGACTTTGTCTTTTGCCGCAGCCGAATCTCACGATCAGGATCTGGGCTTGGAGAAGTGGAATTCGAAGTTGAAGCCTTTGCTGGTGGGGATGAAGACGCCGTCGAAGAAGCCGCTTTCGCTGATACTTCATTTGCTTTCTTTGCTTTCTTTGGCGGACCAGCTGCTGGATTTGCTTGTGCTTGATTCCGCTTGAATAGCCATTTTTGACCAACTTGAGAATTTTCATAAGAACGTGAACCTGCTTTTGAAAAGAAAGGAAGCGGTGGGGCATGTGCATGTCCCTTTGATTCCTCGCTCTAATTCTTCCGCGAACGTGTGATTCATCGAGCGTGAGGTAGTAATGCCACGTTTGAGGCTTTCCTCTTAATAATTTTTTTATTGAATGGAGGGAATCCGCTCCATAACTAGTAGTATAGTGAAGTCGTCAATGTGTATGGAACCCTGTACCTGATATGAACAAAACATGAAAATGAGTTAGTGTACCTGATATGAAAGACCAAGCTTTTTAGAACGGCCTTGAAATCCGAAGAAGATGGTAAATAGGGCAGAGGAAATGACTATTGCTTTCCCGACAGGAGCATTATCTGTAACACAAACAAAGATTACAACTTTATATCATAATTGTGACCAAAACCTTATAAAATTTGCATAAACATGTCATTATGCTCAATTATGAAGTGGGCATGCTCCAAAAACCAAATTTAACTTCAATTACTAACTGAGAACACAAATAGATCATAACTTTCTAACACTAAGTTATTGTACAAATTACACATAAAGATTATGACTTGCTAACACTAAAAGAATACACAAAATCACACCTTTATAGCATAATTGTGATCAAAACCTTACAAAATTTGCATAAAATATGTCATTATGCTTAATCTATGAAGTAGGTATGCTCCAAAAACTCAATCCAACTTCAATTACTAACTAAAAACACACAAATATCATAACATTTGAACGATCAATCGTTTTACAAATTACAAATACATAAAGATCATGACTTTCTAACACTGGAAAAATACAAAAAGATCACAACTTTCCAACATTATTTGTAAATAATCACAAAAAATAACAAAATGGGTATCTCATTTTGGTCAATCTAAGAAAAGGGTATGCCTCAAAATTCAAGAATTTTTACAAAAATACTCACTGAATCCAGATGGACCACCGTTCATCTTTGAATTTTGAAGAGGAAAATACACCCTTTTTCTGTCCTCCTATTGCTTAGAGATGAGTGATGGATTCCTGGTTTTATTTTATGTGTTTTTTGTTTTCTATTTTAAGTTGTGCCCAGAAACTCTCTGATTAATGTTTATGATTATTATTGTTCTTCAGAGATTATATTTTCTGAAGTTTGGTGAAAGTTGGGGAATTTGTTGGAATGGGGAATCGGAGTGGTAACTAATTTGAAACCGACCCGACATAATCCGACATATGCTAGGAAAAAAGGTAATCCAAATACGAATTGAAATCGAAGTGTTTTCATTCAATTTGACTCTATTTAAACTTAATTGTCCTTAAAATGACTTGATTATAATATACCGAGATTGTGTTTGGATTTGAAATGATCTAATCCATTTGAACATAGGCTTACGAAAAATTACTTCATTTATAATCGACTGAAAATAGCCCGTTTTCCTAGCTACTTAACACTTCACATCTCACTAGAGTTTATTAAAATCGACTGAGAATAGCCCGTTTTCCTAGCTACTTATAGTTGTTTCGAGTTTGCATCCACTTGCTTGTTGAATTGTGGATGTTGTACTGGATTGGGTTGTTCGACCCAAATAAGGACACCACAATGAGCGACCTTGTCGATGTCCAAAATCATTTACTTACGGTGAGCAACTGACCATGGTTTTCCGATTGACAGCTAAATCAATGCTATTACGGATACACAATATTTATTTATGAGTAGATCCCTCCCTGTTTACTCGCAAGAATCAGAATTTATATAACCTCAATCGTTATTGTTCCATTTAGCTCCAGGGGAGTAATGACGATACATATTACATGGCCTGCATAACTCGATACATAAACTGATAAACTAGAAATACAAATAGAGATTTGACATTGTTTTGAAGCGTAATACAAATAACTCTATACGGACAATGACGAGCTTAAATGAAGGTCTATGGTACAATATAAATTGATTTCTATAAGGCCTATGCATTCTTTGATTAAAAACCATTGCCCAAAAATGCTTTCTAATCGAAAAATTACTAGTGTGGGCCGTAATCCTCGGTATTTACAGTTCTAAGAGAAACGACAAGAACCCGATTTCTGAAGTCATCAGCTAGCAAAGCCAAAAAAACTAGTTGAGGACCTTGGTTGGCCATAAACTCTTCCACATGGAGATCTCTTGTTTACTGTATAGTTTTCGGATTCCTCCATAGAACCCATCCGCCTCATTTCCCTCTTCACGATGATTCATGCGGCTAACTTTCTTTCGCCTCCACCGGGATTCGGGTGCGTACTGGTTGAACTCCATGATCACCGTCTCTGTAAGAATAACAAAGCTTTATTATTCATTTATGAATTATTGCGAAAGCTACAGAATTGCAAGTTGCTAAAGAAATGTCGGTCTTATGTTATCACTTTGGCAAGTTACGGTGATAAAGGATTACTAGTTTACCATTGTAGTACTCGAGTAGGGTAGTTCAATGGTATAGTCAAAGGTGGGGCCGATAGGTAAGAGAGGGGAGAGGGTAAAATTTATCATCCATCTTTAAAAGTTAAGGAGTATCATTTGCATGATTGCATAAAGAGTCGACTGCAAAGAAAACGTATACAATTTGTTGAGTAAAGTAATACTCCGTAGTTTGATAGTTTACTCTTTATCAAACCACTGGCATCTACAACACCAAAGCTCAAATGTAAGAAATAATTCGGAGTTAGTTAATCATGGACCGCTAATTCCAGAATGTAAAACTTCAAAAGAGTTGAGAAACTAGGCAAAATCAGTGAGCAACAATGAAAGTTCATTCACACACACACACACGATACTGAGTGAGTATAAGACTATAAGCGATACTGGTAATGTTGTACTAATAAGGAAGATTTCAACAAGCTTAATTATAAGGCCATGGGTGAGGTGGTAACTGGTAATCACAGACCGACTTCAAAACCCATCAGCATCAAACTGCCGTTTACAAACACACACAAAAAGAGCTTTAGGACAATTCTCCGATACATCGTCACTGATACCGTCATGCAGTATCCATAAGACCCCAATAAAATATTCACGGAGCATTTTCCAACTAAGATCCGGAGAAAATGCACCATATTCCACATACTGCTGAGCGCCTGAGTATACTCCACCACCACCAGTAAGCCTCCATTAATATTGGGACCAGTTGGTTCATGTAATGTCTCATAGTTCATTAATTGCCACAGCTGTTGGCCTCAAGAAGATATTAGATGACCAGTGGCGGAGCCAGGATCTAAATTTAGGGGGGGCGAAAAATTTTAAGAGGGGCGAACGACTATTTTCATAAGGTACTTTTAAAAAATTTCGAAAAATTTCGCTAAAAACTTCGAAAATTTCAACCGCCAGGGGGGCAACCGCCCCTGCTAGCCCCCCCTAGCTCCACCACTGTAGATGACGGTCCCATGATCTTGACTAAATGAGTGATGGCTGCTAATTTCTCATTGTGAACATTGAGTCTCTCTGAAACCCAGACCACTTACTTTTCAAGATATCTACTACGTATCTATCTAGCCTACTCAATCTACTACACAAAACTGACTGATGTGCATGTGCAGAATTTGTAGTTACAGCTACTAGTCTACCGCCCCTCGAAGACTTTAAATGATTGGACGGTGTAAACTCGATGTAAGATTTCCATGCTTTTCCCCGAACAAATACGTCTTTTGTTTTGGCTCCAAGAATACATAATTTTGTTACCTTAGTGCCTCAAGGGGTCCCACAGATAGTGGGATAAGAGGTCGGAACTCGAAAGTACAAAAATGGTGCAACTCTCGACGATTACAAGACAAATCATAATCATCCGTAGTCCCCGCTGCTCTATCTCCGTCGTGCATACTCCTTAAAACAGATCCAAGAAAGATACGGCTATAAACACTAGGCCAAATGACGTGACTTCCATACATAAGTTCTCTGATTCGTAACAGCACTTCTCTCAGGAAAGAGGAAGTTTCTCTTAAACGCCAACTAGCCGTAACCACTCAGTCATTTATTGCTTAACATCAATTGTTGTCTACTTGTCGTGCGACGAGTCCTACACTCCTACCCATGCCCACCACTTAAATTTATTCATATATATGTACTATGGACCAACATTGCTAATACAACTCAAACTGTAGCTATCATACCATAGGCTCATAATGCTACTGTCTATTTTCAAACGACAACAAATAGCAGTAGTCATCAATGATAATTTTCACCGAAAACATAATGACAGGTTACAATTTGCATCCACCGTCATCGAAATATCTCAAATAAATTATGGAAGAATATTATTAGGCATGAAATTATGTACTCACCACTATCATGGCAAATGCAATGATTTTCATTTACACTGCACGATTCCAGGTGACCGATAACTCCATACCACCAACCTGCAATTGATTGAACACAGAAGGTCACAGGTCAGAAATTGCCGAAAAAAATAAAGTTCAGATCTTTGAAAATGATCCTAGAAAACATTTGTCTAACACACCGTACGGATATGCTTTGTTTCTTCTCCACTGAATTTCAAAGTGATCTCCAGGCCTTAAGTCATCAAGACAATCAGAAATATGAAGATTATATGGAGGTGTCTCAATAGGTGGTGTTCTGAGCCTACTCCATGATATGTTTTCCTCGATGGTGCGCCTGCCATGTGGTGAGTACCTGAATGAAGATTAACGAAGCAGCCACAAAGGACAATATGAGTATGGTGGTACTAAAAATCACTATCACCCACTGACGCCCTTACAATTAACAAAATGGAAAAAAAACGAATTAATTTGTGGGAGTCCAAACTAGTTTTAATTGTAAACGCCTTTGAATACTTGGGTGAGATGGTACGCCATGAGCCAAGACGGGTAATTTTTTTGTATGAGACCCTAAAACTCACTCAAAGATCATAAACCATATCCGACTCTCTCACCCAAGTTAGCTCGTACGAAATTCAGGCACATAACTAAATAAACAAGAGGCCGAAGAAAAAAAGATATTATTATCGCTTACCTAGCTTGAAAACTGTCTGTTTTAAGATTGTAGCTTATTTTAGCATCATAACATGACAACATGAACCCGTCATGCCCATTCTGCATCAACAAAACAACGATTAAAGCTCCAACAAACTACCATATTACCAAATACAAAGAAAGAGGTTTAATATACTTAAAATAAAAAGTTGGGGACTACCCTTTCAATGCAACATATTGAATCGGAAAATTGGTTTAAGAGAAACATAGTATATATATACCTCGCGATTATAAACCTGAGCTGGGAACCAAAACTCGCCGGTTTCAAGGGAAAGGTACCAAGCCATGATAGAATCAGGTGGTAAATCCCCTTTGATTTCACTTCTTCGTTCCAACTTCGGCCTAAAAACCAATGACAAAGGCCACAAACTACAAATAGAATAGAAAATTCCGCCATTGTCACCGCCACTTAAAGAGCACTTCCTCTTATTATTAGCCATATACCAATGCCACTCTCTTAAAGCAGCATTACCAATCACTCTTCCCCATTTTTTCTCCATATGTTTTTCCCACATATGATTACTCCTACATTTACCTCGCAAATAAGTACACACTCCTGCTAAACTACACAATTCAGCTGGCGAAAGCTGCTCTAAGATTAGATCCAATGCCAAATCATGCAAATCCAACAATGACATTCCGACATCATCTAACTTCGAAAGTTCAATACTTGCATGATTTTTCAACATAGGCTTAAAAAACCCGACTTCAAAAACACCAAATTTAATCCCCCTCCTACTAATATAACACAAAAACGACTTCGATAGTTGAATCCAGAAATTGGGTGTTAAAAATCTCACCATTTCATATAAATTTGATGACTTGAAAACTATGATGAATGAAAAACAAGATAACAAGAATATAAGCATTGAGCTTAAAACAAATACTATCAATATCATATGTATATTATGTACTATATTACTGGTTGGTCCAACTAGTAATTAATTTAAAAAAATGAAATATTAGTACAATGGTACAACAAGATCCAAACTTTATTGCACTAAATTGATTGCAAAAAATTAGAAGAGAATCCTATCCTATAATACTTAAAGTGGCAGCAAAATCTATGCAATGTTGAGTAAAGTAGAACAAAAATGAAAGCAAAAGAAATAATGGTTTTTTTGCTTAGCTCAGCTCAGCTTAACTAATAATATGATAATCATCCTATCGTACCATACAACAGTCGCACACAATAACGACAATTGGTTAATTACTTAATTATAAAGGGAGATTATAGACCACCCAGCCGACACCGGTTTAATGGTTGGTAGTTATTGGTTAATTAATTATTAAACAATAGTATTAACATACACCATACACCATAAAATAAACAGATGGGAGGTGCATAAATGCAGGTATCTAGATACAGTGTACTGCTACCAGTCTACCACTATAGAAAACATAAAACTACGATAATTATTGTGTAAGACGGTAATGAGTATTATGTATAAAAGGACCGTCTCACAGTGTAAGACGGTCTTATAACTATATGGTGCTAAATATGCACACCCAATTACTCAAATCATCAAAATGATCAAATATAAAGATCTTTGGGTAATACAAGAAACCCAGAAAACCCAATAAGAAGAATAGAAGAAATGTAAGATAATTGGGTGAAATATGAGGTAGAGTATGAAACTTTATAGGGTTTATAAGGTTTGTTGTCAGTATAGTAGGTTTTCTAGGAAGAGAGAGAAAGTGACAGTGAAGAAAAATCAAAGAGAATGTGATTATGTGAGTTAAATGATGGAGAAAGTTATAATTAAGTAAAGAAGAGGTTAAGGAAGGTCAGCTGAATGTTGCCTAAATTCTACCAAACTCCTCCATTACTCAACATTCAACAACATTATTTCATAAGCCACCTTTGAGTCAATCATGATTCATGAGGGAGTGAGCCAATTTTAAATATTTCCAAAGTTTATATCTTTAGTTTACTTTGGAGTGTGTATTAAATTATACAATTACTTAGACTTGAGTCCAAAAATAATACTTCCTCCGTTCCATTTGGTTGTATACGTTTGCTTTATCACGTATGTCAATGCTCATTTTGTTTTGTTTATATCTTTAGTTACATATTACTAAAAATTATAAAAATTTGATATTAATATTGTACTCGGTAAGACAATTGAAACAAGATCTCACATGACTATATTTTATGTTATATATTAGAAATTGTACTAAAGATTCTTCTCACCCGTGAATAGTGCCCAAAAAGCAAACGTATACAATCAAATGGAACGGAGGAAGTAATAATTAAAAATATCTGAATTGATAAATAATTGAACACCGTTGTAGATACCTTAAAAGGTACCCGATAATCCGAAGATTATATATGAACTATTACTGTTACTTATTTTAAGGTTCTAAAGTCCAACCATTTGTGTTATAGTTACAGCCTTATAGGTGCCACCAGTGTGAGCATGATGAAATGCGAGTCATGAGTCGTTGTTTAACGTGTCGGTCGACACATCCTCTGTTTTGGATTAGGCAGTTCAAACAACAAACAAAGGTATGCTAATCTCATGGGTTCAGTATGGACTTATCTCGGGTCAGGCTAGTAGGCTTGACCAGAGCTGATCCTTGACAACCTTGACTATAATTGACAATAACAAAAGGTCAAGCAACTAGCAACTTTTTTGTGGGCAACGCCATAGATTTGTTTTCACTACAACATTTTATGGAAAATTTGCTCCATATAATTTATAAGTCTAATTATCCTTTTTGTTAACAGTCGTGCTGCTACCGCCTTCTCTAACTGAACCATGCCAAAATTTTCACAACTCAATCATTATAATTCGTCTTCTTATTTGGCTCAAAAACATACTTGATCAGCAAGTCCTTGATACGAAGTCATTCTAGAAATTCCGCCTTCAACTTAGGCATCCATCTCATTATTGCTTATAGGAGCAACAAAGCTTTGGCTTGCTCTTCCAGAGATAAGTTAACGACTTGTTTGGGACATGAAAACAATGACCTTTATCATCATATTATAAAATACAATTGACGTGAAAACATAATACAATCATTAGAGTTGTTGAACATTCAACGATCTACATTAAAAACTATACAACCGGCATTCCCAGTAATTAGTTAATTACAAGAGCAATTAAAATGACAACAAATACAAAGTATAGTCTCAACTCTCGCTTATCAAAAATCGAGGAAGAGAGAATTCGACTCACAAAGTCTCCTACAAAACGATTAGACAACAAACATTGTAAAATCATATGCGAATGAGTCAATGACCCTAATGGCCTTATTTATGAACAATTGGTGGTTCATGAAAATTATTCTAGCGGGCATATTTATGTAAATATTAACGGATTTTAGTATTTCACACCAGTAGGTCTTGCTTGCGACGGATCGGATCTTGCGACGGGTATTTTGTGAAAGGAAATGGGTAGAGGGGACAAGGTGGGCACCCCCCATGTGCTTCTCCACTCACCCTTAATGAGTATTTTGTGAGAGAATATGGTATCCGTCTTAAGCTTGCGACGGATAATGTCCGTCACAAATGAGAATTTGTGATTTCACACTAACACTTTGGAGAGACGGTCTTATATTTGACTTTTTCACCTAAACAATTTTACCAAAATTTTGTCAGGGTTTATCAGTAAAACCTTCAATTCAATCCCAAAACCCTTATCGCCCAACATTTCTAATCAATTTTAAAAATGTGGGCGATTCGTCGAGCTTCTACCAATTCTCTCAAGTATACTCTTCTCTCTATTGTTTCTTATTGTTTTATTTTCTTTATATTTTACATTTTATTGCAAGAAAATGAAAAATGCTAGAGCTTTATTATTTGTATAATTGTTGTTGTAATTATAGGAAATGCAAGAAACCCAATTGCTGTTTTCAGTTTTGGGTATTTATAATTTTGTATTTCGATTACTTAGGGTTTATATGTGTATTCCACTACCTCAAGGGTTCCTATAATTTGCGGGGTAAGGAGGGTCGGATGCTATCGTTTATTAACGATTTATATAACTAGGAAAATACTTGATGTGAGAATGGTTTTGATAAATTTGATAGATTGTGATTCTTGGAGTTATGGTTTATGTTTGATTCTGTGAGTTATTGTGTATTTGTTTTTTATCTGTCTTGTGTCAAATGGATCAAATGTTTGTCTCTCGAGAAAGTTTAATCGTTAGGGGGATGATGCTCATGCTGTTTGTTTCTCAAAGGAGCTGTTTTTTTGGTTCTACTGAAAATCGTGTTGATAATCGTTAGGGGGTTGATAATGGCGCTGTCACAGAAAAGACTGTAATTCGACTGAGGGAGTATGAAATTAGTAGTTCAAGTTACCGGATTTTTGGGTATAGTAAATGGAATTGCATAATGTCATCAGAAAAATTGGTGTCGGAACATTGTTTGATAGATTTTCAGTCAAAAAATCTGAAGAGTTGGTTGATGTTCACGAATGCAGTTTTGGGGTGGTTGTATGTCGTTTATAAGTGCAGGCGGATTTGGTTGGTTAAGACCATGCTCATGTATTTTTTTCTTTGTATTTCAGAGCTCCTGGATTGAATGTAACAGCTTTCCGACCTTGTGCTGTTCTTGGGCCATTCAACAGCCATACGGAAGACAGTTTAAGTGCCTGCGAGCTTCACTTGTTTAATAGACAAATAACATCTCAGACATTCATTTCAACAGTAGCTGTTCCTAAACTCTTATCAACTGGGTTTCGAAGTATTTTTTCACAAGCAGGCGATAAGAATGGCGGAGATGAAATTGAAAAATTGGGAGATGGGTTCTCTGAACTAGTAACATCTGCAGCATTCGGAACATTCGAGGAGGATATTGTAGATGGTGCAAGTAGTTCTTCATCTGATACTGACTCTGCTTCTTCATCTGATTCTGATTCTACATCGGATTCTGAATCTGAGTTGGATAGTCTTGATGCAAGTTTGGAGGACACATTGGAAACTGAGCTTCCGAGAGAGACAGTCGAGGATGCGGGTGAGGTAGCGTCAGAAAAGAAAGACGCATCCTCAGCTCTACTGAAGTTGATTTTGGAGGTTTCGGAGCCTATTTCTGGTACTCTTGACAAATATTTTGAGGGCAAGGAGTTAAGTCGCTCTGAAGTAGATCAAGTGTTGTTGTCCCTTCGTATACGCAAGCGCTTTGTGAAGGCCATGCAGGTGTGTTTGCTTGCTTAATCTGAGCAGGAGATTCTTGTTTCCAGTAGGATCCCTTATTATAAATTTATAATTCTTCAATCCTCGAATTTAAACTTAATACTGCTTGAAATCCATTTTTATTGTTATTCTTATTGTATGCGATTTTCGTACGAAAGAGGGAAGATGGTAGGAGGGTCTCCAGCCATTCATGACTTTTCATCTAGGAAGCACGGACACTTTTACCATCTAGCGTGTCCGTGTCCGACACCGACACCTGCACGACACTACGAAATACGTGTTGAAATACGTAGCTCTTCATAGTTGTTGAGTCTGTAGTATACAGGAAGCTCTGATTTTCATTTCCTGCGTGATTTTTTAGTACATTCGTTATTATGTGGTATTTAACCATATAACATAGCTGAATCTTTTGTTGCTCAGCTATCAGAATGGCTGGAGAGAAGAGATGATTTTGATTTTTCGGAACAAGATTATGCATCCAGGATTGGTTTGATTGCAAAGCTACGTGGGCTTAAGAAAGCAGAGATGTACATCGAAACTATTCCTGAATCCTTCAGAGAAGAGGTGGTCTACAGATCACTGCTAAAGAACTTTGTCTCTGCGAAACTTGTGGATAACTCTGAACAGTGGTTCATTAAAATGAAAAATCTAGGGTTTCCAATCACGGTTTCCACTTACAACCAGATGCTACTTCTCTACAAGAAGACTGATAAGCGAAAAATTGCTGACTTAGTTCTAATGATGGAAAAAGAGAATATTAAGCCTTCTATTTTTACTTACCAAATGTTGATAGACACAAAAGGCCACTCAAAGGACATCCAAGGAATGGAGCTAATTGTCGAGACGATGAAGGCAGAAGGTATAGAACCCGACCTCCAGGTCCAAGCGGTTTTAGCTTGGCATTATGTGACTGCTGGACTGCGAGAAAAGGCCGAAGAAGTTTTAAACGATATGGAAGGGAAAGACTTGATGACTACCCGTATTTTATGCCCGACTGTCCTCCATATATATGCTACCCTCAGGAAGCCTGAGGAAGTAGAAAGAATTTGGAAATTGGTTGAGCCGATGCCTCGGCAAGCGGATTTCTTTGCTGCAATTACCGCCTGGGGAAAGCTTAAGAACATTGAAAAGTCAGAAGCCATCTTTGACAAAATGATCAAAACGTACAAAAATCCTTCCACCAAGCATTATAGTATAATGCTTAGAGTTTATGCGGAAAACAAGATGTTCAGCAAAGGGAGGGAGCTACTGAAGCGAATGACAGAAGCTAATAAAAATATGGGGCCGATGGCGTGGGATGCACTTGTCAAGCTGTATGTTGGTGTCGGGGAAGCGGAGGAAGCAGTCTCTGTGCTGCATAAAGCAACACAAAAGAATAAAAAAGTGAGACCAATGATTAATTCTTATCTGACCGTTTTAGATCATTATTCCAAAAGAGGTAATGTTCATAATGCCGAGAAAGTTTTCCAATTGATGAGGCAGGCTGGCTATTATGCTGGGAATAAGCCGTTCAGCTCTCTTCTCCAAACTTATATAAAAGCCAAGGCTCCGGCATATGGGATGAGGGAGAGAATGAAAGCCGATAATTTTAAGATTAACAAATCAATGGAAGCAACATTGGCTCACGTAGACGCGTTTAGAAAAACAAGTGTGTCAGATATACTGGATTAAAGAGTTCCTATGTTTGATGATCAGGAAAAGCATATTCTTGCCGGATGCTGTATTCGTGTGGTAGAGATTTTGTTTCCTTTAAATGGACTAAAATGGGTAACTCTTTTTTCTATGATGCAGCCCTTAATAAGTTAGCTTGTATTAAAATTACATATTGCTTGAAGAGTACTAAGGGATTGGACTTAAGAAGAACTAAGGGTCCTTTTGGTTGGAGTGTTGAGGATGGATACAGTCCGTACTGGTGTTTGGTCGGGCTCTTTTGAAATGGAGTTGGAAACTTGATTATTGAACACCACGCGTGCGCCAATTTGTGGACTGCTAACATGGATTGCACCTCGGAAGTGCGTGATAGGCTCTAGTTATAATAGACGCTTTGGATTAGATCACCTATAATCGTGTGTGCGATCGTCAGGTAATGTGGTTGGTTAGGTCTGAGCTTGGTCTTTTATCGGTTGTGACAAGCAAGGTCTTTGTTATGCAAAGCTATACTCAAATGCAATTTCAAGTTAGTCAGTTCACCCATTTTCAGGTATTCAAATTGGGCATATTTGGGGTTGTTTTAGGTCATATATGTAGTTTTTTGTTTTTTTGTTCTAATCAACTTCAGTTCTTGAGTAGAACAAATCAAATCAGGTTTTTTTTTACATCGAATAGGTTGTATATTACCTAAAAATTTTAAGTCTATAAATCTCGACTTTTTGGTTGAAGTATAGGCGCTTTTGATTCAAATTCAATTTTATTACCTAAAAATTTCGAGTCTACCAAACTCTAACCTGGATAATATTGGTTCTTCACTAAAAAATAACCAAAGGAAAACTAAATGGAAGGTCACAAACCTACAATTTCGGTTGCGAAAAAATTAAAAGGTCGTAAAAATCTAGCGGAATGGAGAAAGTAATGTTAGTTATGTCAATAGTAGTGTATGACCAAAATATTTAGCAAAGATGCAGTCGATTGCACAATGTAGACAAGTTTCAACTCACTTGCAACATAAAATAAATAGTATAACTTCGACTATAGAAAATCTCAATTATGATCACAATCTCGTATAATGCAATGCGATTCAAGTTCATCCCCTCTTCCATTTCTTACCACAACCTTATATGCATGGAAAGACCAGCAAATCCTTGTGAGTTCGGATATTAGCATGATGCCCATCACCGCAATAAACGAAGCCGACCCAAAAAATATAATAAAAAGCATACAACTTTACCGCTCTAAATCAAATGGCGTCCAAACCCACAAAACACTTATATTCTCATAGATTCACAATCATGTTAATCAAAATTTACAAGAAGTCTCCCTGAACTAATAAGCTAGTCAGCTCTTTAAAAAAAATGAAGAAACAAAACGTATTAAGCTTATCATTGTAGAATTCAAGGACATAAGCCTTTCTGTGCAAGCATACCGGGGCAAGAATCATCCTTATAAATTTCGAATGTTCCTGAAAAGAAGCAACAGCGTTATAAGCCACAACTACTAGCCAGAAAAAAGATACTAAGATACTGTAATCATCTATAAAAGAAATCTATACGACTATACCCACAGTCTGAAACCACGGATTATACTAACTAAATATTCTTTTTGTAGAGGTAATTGAGTCTAATATTCTTTTTGTAAAACTGTTTCAATGTATTTGTGATTCACCAATATGTTACCTTGCAGAATGTGTCTGAGAACCGTTAACAGCACCTCTACCAGCAAGACTCATTCTCCGAGCTCGTTGATCATTTTCCTTGTTGATGCGAATAGAAGCAACTTCTTTCTCCATGGCCGCTACTTCTCTTCTCATTTTTTTGGCTTCGACTTCCATGGCCTTGTTTAGGGTCTCTACCTTCTTCGACAACATCTGTGGAATTCAGAAAAATAAACATTGGAGTCAAATAGAAAGTGGGCGGTGATGTTACTTACTCTACATTATTAGGTTGTTCCTGTGTTCCACCAGCACTAAGGATACAGATATGGAACCGAAACTGGAACACACGACAGAACTAAAGCAGTAGACTTGTACGATATTATTTGATTTGAAGCCGTATATCTCAAATGACAATATATTTCACTTAAGAAAACTTCAAAATGTCAACATTGTGAATATATTTAAGCTATAAAGACATGTCCATTTAGAATAGGGTTCCTGTGGCAGAAAATTTGGTTTGGATCTAGTTTTACACTGGTATCCGAGTCTAAGTATCATGGGTGGAGCAGGCCCTAACCTCAATAGCATCATCCTTGTCCTTGAGACTTTGAGATTTCTCATGACAAGCTTTCCTCAGAATTACGACTTCCTTTTGTAACATATCATACAATGCCCCAGATACAGTATCATCACTGTCTGTATTGATTTTTGCTACTGAATTATTATCCTCAGCTTCTCTTGGACACCCGGTATGATCCTTGTCAAAGCCATTTGAAATTGCATTGCTAGTTCCTCCTGCAATTGGCTCTGGTATGTCTCCATCTTTTCCTTTGATGCCACCATTAGATCGCAGGGTCCCACAAGGCGAACTAGTGGTTTTTTTAGTTAAGTACCCATTAGAAGACAACCTAGAGAAGTTCTCAGCTCCTCCCAACGATTGACGACGAGCTCGGCCATTGCTTGTGCTTCTCAACTGGGATCGGCCATTGCTCACACTTCTTCCATCTGAAGGACCACGAGAGGGGTTAGCACTTGGAGATACTCTTAGCTTTTCTTCTAACACCTTGAATCGTAGATGGAATTTCTCCTACAATTAAGTAATAAACATTAGATAGGACAGACACATACAGGTCAGTCTTATTGACAGAACCGACACGTTAACAAATAGCTCAAATGCATTGTGTATATAAACGATTAATTTTGATAGCGTGATAATATTGATGACACACATATATAAATATGTATCATCATCATTATAGAATATGATGTCAAAATGTAGTTTATCTTAATACTAGTACTTTCCTATAGAAGATAGGAGAGTTACTTAAGAAAATAATCACACTAAAATAGAAAAGACGGCACACCCACTTTTAACTGTGCTTCTGCCTTTGCTGTGCGCTCAACAGTGGCAAGCTTTTCACGAAGTTGCTGCATTTCTCTCTGCAATAAATTAGCAAATGGAGCAAGAAATTAAGCAGCTAAAATTGAAGTTTGGCAGTTTGCTTACTCTGCTTACTCTGCTTACTCTGCAATATGAGTAATGTTATGTTCGGTTAAGTTTATTTTTCTCAGCGACAAAGATCATCAAAGAGTGTAGCAAAACACATTTAAGAGTCATGTTTAATGCTACATTCCCAAAGTGTGAAATGAACTTCCAAAAATCAGTCTGGTTCGTTTTCTTTATGAAGATTATCCTGATGTAGTCTACAACTAAAAAGACAATATAAGTAATCCCAAAGTCAGTTTAGATTGCCATAGATACCAGACATGTCCCTATGTCACAATGACCATTCAAATCGTGTGGATGATAGAAATATAATCCGAGGATTATTAGAATTGCAAGTTTTTGGTCAAATAAATTTCAGCTTAAGAATAAACTACTAATAGAAATGTAATAAAAGAAAACGTTACTGTTCAAATATATAATGACAAACCTGATAACATTTTCTCTCTTCCAGCCATTGCTTAACAGGCATTACTTTATCATTGCCATCTTTCCACTCATTAGCAACTACCGTAGCTACCCTATTTGCAGTGACTTTTGCACGAGCTAGCTCCCGGTCTAGAATTTTCTTCTCATCCTATACAAATAACATAAGAGAATCTGACATCAGAAGAAGGTAAGCACATCAGCAGGACCAAGTGACTGACACGGTCCCACGGACACTTGCTTAGCTAGCGAAAGCACGTTACCCCCCCCCCCCCCTTCTCTATATTGTCCCCGTTGGACTAAAGGTTATTTTAAAGAATAATTGAGGCAATGTATTGCTATCCTTCGACTTAACGATTTCATCCCATCAACAGAACTAAGAGAGATATAACTGGAATGAAATTGTTAACTAAAGGGAAAATGATATGTTCGCCATTTTATATCACTAAATTTGGCAAGGGATCAATTATTTTGGAATGTGTCATAAAGGATATAGGACAGTATAAATGGGATAGAGGGCTTTTTAAGAGCTAAGAATTACATTTATCTCCTGCATTTTACGCTGGTAATCTCGAACCGCATTAGCAGCGGCTCCACCTGCCAAAACAGCTTCCTCAAGCTCCCTAACAGTCTGAGTAAGCTTTTCAACCTCCGCAACCTTTTGCCGATGCATCTTGTCCAAAATTTTGTTTTCTTCCTGATTGAGTCCGCAAACTTTAGCAAATGAAAACTAAATGAACAGAGACAAATGAAGTGGTGCACTTGTAAGTTGGGATGCAAACCTGGCAAATCTCAATTTGCTTCATCAGTTCCTGATTCTTGTTCTGCAGATCATCAACCAGTGACGCCTTTGCCATAGCCATCTGAACAGTTTTCTCTGCCTCCAATAATGCAGCCTCCTTGGATTTTGTGAGACGATCCAGAGCTTTGTTGTCATCCTGCAGTTTTGCTATCTGGAAACAGAGAAACTCACAAGTAAATCATTAATGCTAAATATACAAATCACACTGCAATAGAGCCTTAGTTCCAAAATGATTCGAGGTCAGGTAACATGAACCGTCATTTAAAACCATTAATGAGACGTAGAATAATGAAAATAAAAGAAAATAGGAAATGGAGAAAATGGGGAATACCTCCTGTCTGGCCAACTTTAACTCTGCTTCGAGTGGAGCAATAATGGCCTCAATGGGAGGCATATCGTCATCCTTCTGTGCAGCATGCACTCGTCTAAGCGTAGCTTCAGCAGCAAATTGAGCGGCAAGAGCCGCTTTCTTCTCTTCATTGATTTTTTTAATTTCAAGGTTCTGAAAAATTAAAATCATTACAGTGAGCAGTAAGATTCAAAGATCAACATGCAAGATCCAAAAGGTGATGCAACCAACTCGATTTCAACTTAATCAAATGTACTCATATTATTTAACCATTATACCTTGCTATCAAGAGCAGCTTGAGTTGCTTTAAGCTTCCCATCCACTTTATGTAGCTCTTCATTAAGCTAAAATCCAAAATAAAAAAACTGAGCATCAATAACCACACATACTCCATTTCCTACTACGCAGATATACACAAAATACCAACTTTTTTGCAAAACATAAATCTGTTTTTAAAGAACTCCCGAGGGGACGCATGCTGAGGGATTGGGGTGGGGGAGTGGAGAAACAAGCTTTGATTGAAGATATACCTCTTCAACTGCCTTTTCTTTCAAGCGGTCTGACTGTCTCAATCCCTTGATTTCGGCATGAGCTTCTCCCAATTCCCTATCCTTCTCTGTGAATACATGGGAAAGTATTTTTTTTTGGCTATTAGCTAAGATTTTCGGGAAGGAAACGCAAAAAGACTTCACCACATTAGTAATAATGGCAAAAAGTTATAAAATGCAAAATACATGGGAAAACGTTTTTGACTTAAATTACCTGCCTGCTAGTCATAAATCAAGCATTACTAATGAATGGTGAATAATTGGTGGCCATTTACGATGTCTGGCATTATCAACAAAACAAAGAAAACACAATCCAATGTGCTCAAGTTAACATTGTCGTTAAAAAGTATTAGATTTTATTACTTGAGGCTTAATTTATATCAAATAAGTTCAAAATATTCATAAATCTTTGTAGAAGACCAGCCAATGTTCATAATTCTAATTTTCGATTCAGGATGATATGCCTGCCTATATCATCATCAGGCTGTTTCCACTTTGATGAAGTTGGTTGTTTCTCCCTATCTCCCCATTGCATATAAGACCCAGTCATCATGATATACTTCGAGCACGTATGCACACTGATCAGTGCCAAGAATTCCCTTTATATATCACCTTAGAGAGTCACAGCTCACATCCATCGATTTTATGGTTAGGGCCTTAGGGGTTAAAATCTTTGGAGTATCAACTATTCATACATTCTTCTATGATCCAATGACAGTTGAGTGACCTACCAACTAGCACAAGGTACAAATAACATATGCCTTTCATGTTCAACATATCCCAAGCCCCCTTCAAATAATCCCACATTTTCCGAACGAGTACTCTGTAAATAAGTAGCCTAGAACTCTAGTGATCAAGTGTATAAATCCACAAGAGAGTTCTATCAGTCTCAACTGAACCACACTATAAAGTTTTTGTACAAAAGGTGGTACAAGATCAGTATAATCAGGGATTATAAGCCGCGACACGTGTTTCACTAACCCTCCCATCTCAACCACTACGTCACGATCTCATTGTACAAGTATCTTATACCATGTGAATGGATACACATTAACCGGGAAAGATATAAAGATAAATAATCACATGAAATTTTTTGAATTATTGAATACATGAAAGACTATACATAACTTAATAATGTTGACATTTTGAAATCTTCAATCAATGATCAAAACAGCAACATAACTGCTTAAAGTCACGAGAAAAATGGTAGGGATATTTCTGAAAATATCACATTTAAGGTTGTTTCAGCTTGCAAGTTACTGCCACAAGATACACTATACAACTACATCAACAATAAATAATTGCAATAAACTAAGACCAAAAAAAAACTCATTATCCACCATAAGAGACAAACACTTCTTCCAAGAAAAAATAAAGGACAAAAACTTCAATTTCTAACTAACAGGGAAAATCTAAAAATAAAATAAAAAAATTGCTAAAAACAAAAATTTTCAAATCAAAGACAAATGGTATAAAAAAAAGCCTTTTTTTCTTCTTAGAATGATCTAAAATGAAAACTAAAATTCCGAGAATTCAGGACGAGCCGAGCACAAGCCACAATTCTTTTCGCTATTTTTCGATAAATAATTCGCTATTCCCTTAAATTTAAACTTTCTATCCACAAAATTTCATTAATAAAAAAATGGGTTGACAAAATTTCTAATACATCACCAATTTTTAATACCTCAATCAAAATGATCGATTTATTTAATAATATTGTCCAATTCGACCTCAACCAAATAACTCGCCCTGAACTAAACTAAACCGAACTAAATGACCTGACCTGAACTGAACCGAGGCTCGGTCTATTTAAACAAAAAGACACACACATTTTTTTACAAGAAATCAAATCTTTTCACAATATTATTCAAATCTTAACATACAACTACCATATTATAATCAACCAAATTCATTTAAAAAAAATATAAAAAAATTCCTAAATATGTTCAATAAATACCACACAAAAAGTACAACTTTTTGTCACAAGAAAATCAAAACAACTAACAATTGAACTAATTACTAATATCACATGAAACAATTCAAAAACATGGATTATAATTCATCAAAAAAGAAAAAGGAAATTAAATAAGAGAGAGAAAAAAGAGCGACAACCTCGGACTTCATTTTCAAGACGAGTAAGTTCGACCCGAACAGGATCGGATCCATGTAACATATGCGTAAAATCTTCAGTTTCCGAATTTACCCTTGAATGTCCACTAATACTGTTTTTCCGACGACCTTTTAACGACGATGATGACGTTAATCTCGTCGGAACCGGCGTATGATCGCCGTTTGTGTAATCGGTTCTCGACATTTCCGAAAATCTCCGGTGAGATCGTTAATTTGAGTGGAAATTGGGAATTAGGGTTTGGTATTGATCGATTTGGGGATGATTAATTGGGGAAATTAGGGGAATTGAACCCTAAATTAAGGTGTGAGTAGATGAGAGAGAGATGAGAGAGAAGTGTGAGAAAAGGAGAGAAAAGTGAGAGTTTTAAAACAGTACAGTTTTTTAAAAGTATGGAATGTTAATTATTTTGTCTTTTTTTGTTGTAACGATTAAGATTTTAAATTTTGATTTTTAGGCGGGGATTTTAATAATATCTAAAGCCAATAAACGGTAATCGTGGAATAATTACCCATTTATTTTTGTACGGTGTTCGAGAATACGCTTTAATCACATTTTCCTTCATTTATATATCGACTTTTTTACAAAAAAAAATATAATGTTATGAAAAATAAGTTTTATTTTAGCAAAACTAAATACGGAGCATGTTACCTTTATCTTTCAAAGTTTTGTACTTCTCAATAAATATACGGTCAAAAATTTGAAAGTTTGACCTTTAAAAGTAAACATGTATAGTGTTAGACAAATACATGTAAAACTTCATGCGTAAGGTAACCCGTTAAAGATTTGTTAATTGACTTAAATGACTAGTGATTAAAATGATTGAAAATATTACTCATATCAACAAAATTCACTTTCTTTTCTGGTTATCCGTGCAAAAAAAGAATCACACAGTTAAGCGTGTTTGGCTGAGAAAAGTCTTAGCATAGTTGACCTTCTAGGAAGGTTTCTCGGATGCAGATGAGCGAGGACATAATGCGCTGAAAAGAACACGTGTTGGTGGGTCATGTACACAGCCTAGCGAACTATCATGAGTGACCACTTCCGCAACAAGGTTTGGGCCAAGGTGTTGCATACACCCTTCTTAAGTTAAAACGGGTCAAATAGCATACCAATTGGATGAATATGACGGTTTTTTTCTGCTAATATCCAAGCATTTGAAGGGTTCTGTAACGATTCTCAACAGATTTGAATTATAGAATTCCCAAGATCTCATGCATGTTAAGTATTAAGATTAAACAAAAGGGTGATTAGCAAACTTACTTGGATGCGGAAGAATTCCAATAATATGTTAATAAAAAGAAGTATAATAAAACCCAAATCGCAGCTTCGTGAATAATAATATAATCCGTGAGACCGTCTCACATTTACGCCCCAAGTATTGCGCCTCTACCGGTATCCACACAATATGAGTGTGTATGCTAGTACAAACTTTATGGGCAATTTTCTTCCCTCTTACTTCCCTTGAGATTTTCTGATCTCTAGAAAAACTCATAATAAACATCTCCCTCTATATCTCTTTATATAGGGAGTTCAAGAGAATCCTAGACTATCTAGGATTGAGAAAGTATAATAAGAATAATAAATATTATTCTTATTCCTTTAATAATTAATCAATATTAATTATAATATTGCCCAAAACTCATCTAGTGTGTGACCTGTAGGACTGACTAATACTACCCGAGTCCCAACTCATTTAGGACTCAGACTACAAGCGGCTCCTAGCAGAACATTGTAGCCACATAGAATTAATCAGTTATACAATATTACGGACATATGGGCATACTAACTCCTTCAGTTTTGTCTTATATATGCAAATGGTATGTTATTTGACCCGTTTTAAGGCTAAGACGAATATTCCCGTCTTAAATAAGAATTTGTGTTGAATAAGACGAAGTACTTTTTTTTATTGGTATACCATTTGGTTAATCCAGATTTAATTCGAATGGAACACTAGATGGTAAAGTTCTCCTTTATAAGTTTTATACTTTTATCGTTTTTTGGATTTTTGGATTTTCATATTTTGAACCCAAACTTCCGATTAAGCTAAAATGACTATTTATTAGTTGATTTAAGTGTTTATGAGTAATTATAAATATTCGAGAAAGATGATTTTACACAAGTTTATCGTATGTAATTAAATTTTATCCACTAATGTGATTGTGTTTAGATTTGTTTTAGAAAGTTTTTTTTTGTGTAAAATCGTTTTATATAAGACTGTGGGAGGAAGTTAGTTGATTAGATAAGAGGAATAATGAGTGATTTATTAGTGAGAATGTATGGAACGAATGATGGGAAAGTAATAGTTGGTCCACGTTTAGGGAATGAAGGACAGAGAGATTGGTATCACGCTACTCTTCTCTGACACGTGATGGATGTTTTCATTTTTTTTCAAAATTATTATTATAATTACTTGGTATTAGTTAATTAAACATCTCATGAAGAATGGATGATCATAATTAATCGTGTAACCGCGTTGATTTACCCTAAGACCATCCCCAAGCAAATGTCAAGTTAATTGGGTCACCACCAATTTTTACTCTTAATCACTTTTTATTTATTTGACCTAATTATACCCTCCCAAGCAGAAGGTGATGACTTGAGTCACCAACCCAATCATTTTCCACTTTCCAACATTTTCAATCATTTCCCACATTTTCTACCCAACCCATTTATAACCTCCCAAGTATAATAGTTGATGCTTTATGTTTTGTTTTTTGTTTTTTAATGATGTACCCAATAACAATGGGACACATGTAAGGTCAATTAGTTGTGACCTTTGCTCTTACAAAGGTCACAAATTGACCTCTACTAGAGCAAGGTCATGCTAAATTTGTTGTTAATCTTTGATTATCATGCCCCAACAAGGTCATGACCTCCCTCATGACCTTGCTTGGGGATGGTCTAAGAAAAACAAAGTTACTCCGTAGTTTATTACTGTCTTACGTTTTACCACAACGTACAAATGAGGCAAAAATGCCGGATGCACGCAAGACCATTTATTTACTAATGAGTTAACCTCAACACGAGGTTATCTCATTAGTAAGTAAATAAGGCGGACAACCAATATGTAGATTATGAGTGATATCGAGATTTAATACCATATTGTTATTAAGTTGTGTACGGTTGTGGTGTACCCTATGAAGCAGAAGAAGAATAATAGGGTTGGTTAAAGTAGATCGGATGTAATTGTACGTAGAATAATACGAAGTAACAAGGAATAGAGAGTTGAGATAAAGGAGAGACAAAAAAAAAACACAAATTCTTCTTTGTGACGGGCAGTATCCGTCACAAGCTTGCGATGGGTACCACTTTCCCTCACAAATGACCCATTTAAGGGAAAAGAGGAAGCACATGGGGGATGCCCCACATGTTCCCTCTACCCATTTTGTTAAAGGAAAAACTCGTCGCAAAGTCTGACCCGTCATAAGGGAAACCTATTAAAAAAAAAAAAAAAAAAAAAGAGGGAGTTTAGAGGGAGTCATGTGATGATGTATTGTCTACCAACTCATCATCACTTGACTTGAGACTCCCACTTTCCTCTCCCCACACAACTTGTGTGATCTTATTCTCCGCTTCATCTATCTGGTTTTCACATTTTTTTTCCTCTTTTTTCTTGGTCAATCACACTTTCCCCATCTCTTATTTCTACCCTTAATATAATCAGTAGGTCTTGTTTGGAACGGATCGGATCTTGCGACGGGTATTTTGTGAGAGGAAATGGGTAGAGGGGACAAGGTGGGCACCCCCCATGTGCTTCTCCACTCACCCTTGATGGGTATTTTGTGAGAAAATATGGTATCCGTCTTAAGCTTGCGACGGATAGTGTCCGTCACAAATGAGAATTTGTGTAATATAATACATTTGGTGTATAATAAAACAGTTCGTCTCACTGAATACGAATACTATCCGTCAAAAGCTGAAGACGAATAATATTCATCTCACAATATGCAAGTGAGAGGGCAAGTGAGAGGATCCATTTGCCCTTCCCACTTGCAGATTATGAGAGGGGCATTATCCGTCTTCTGCTTGTAACGGATAGTGCCCGTTTTCAATGAGAATTTGTGATAATAAATGGGTACCTTCATCTTAAGAGAAACTGACTGTTTTATATATAGGTTGTTTGTAGACCTAACAACACAACAAGATTAAAGATTGTAAGGATTTGAACTTGCGACTTTAGTAACATTAAGACATAACTATAGTAGCGGTGTTATGCCAGATTGCCAGGAGTTTAAGGCCGGTTAGTATAGTTTGCAAAAACTCCTAGTTAAAGAGTGATGCCAGTAAGAGTACTGAAGAGGCTCCGAGTCCAAGGTCCATCTTTTGTTCTTCTCCTTTCCTCTATAGGTTATGTGAAAACTCTTCCCAATGTTGAATTCCGTAATCCAGAGACAACCCGTCGAAATAACAAGTTAGAGTCTGGTCCATATATGGGAAGTCGATCACCACATATTAGTAAGTGTAGATCTATTACACGTATATAGACTTGTATGTGTGCAAAGACATGACTCGATAGCATAATGTATCGACCAAACCAAAGATGTGGAGGTTTGATTCATTTGCCCACCCAAGGCAAAGCTAGACATAAGTGGGACATTTTAGTTGGTGCAATAAACCAACTTCTCCAACTAAATAACCTCAAAAAGTGGTCCACTGCTAACTAAAACTAAGAGAATCTAATCTAAATTAACAAGAGTTTAATGGACATAACTTTATGTCGCTTGTTAAGACTTCAAAAACAGACTAAACAGTAAAGGGAATGCATGCCTTATTTTTTGCCTGCTTTTGGTACGGCTTTTGCATACGTCTTCTTCATATCATCAATACAGAATGCACAATTTCACGATTTAGATGCTCTGACATATGTCTAAGGAACATCACTAGGTCTTGCTTAAGACGGGTCGGATCTTACAACGGGTATTTTGTGAGAAAAAATGGGTAGAGGAGACAAGGTGGGCTCCCCCCATGTGCTCTCCACTCACCCTTGATGGGTATTTTGTGAGAGAATATGGTATCCGTCTTAAGCTTAAGACGGATACCTCCGTCTGCAATAAGAATTTGTGAATGAACATATACTCTCTATTTCCAGTCAGTTTTTACAGTCACCAGCTTTTGACGGACCAAATGTAACCATTTTATATAAAAAAAAATCCATAAAATATTACCTACTAGAGAATAGTTATATTTTCTCATAACAATATGCAAAAAAAAATCCATAAAATATTACCAAGGAAATGTTTATGCAGCTCATTTTTTTGCATATTGTCTTTCTTTCTTTTTACATTTTGTATTTTAAAAAAAAGAGCTGCATAAACATTTCCTTGGTTTTTGTGTGAAAAAAAACGATTGTAACAATTAAAATAAGGGCAGCCCTAGTTCCACGACACATATCACTAATGCCAAGTCTTAGATAATTTTTTATATGTATTTTATGCACTCTTATCACCTAGTGGAATTAACAATTTTATCGTGGCATTATCTTCACCCAAAAATAAAGTACTCTTGTAAATTATACAGGTTTAGCTATAGCTCACTTATAAGTTATAATACAAATAATTTCTTGTTTTCTTAAAAAAAACAAAGCAGGTCATATACATAAATAAAGTACTCCTAATAATAAATGTGATTTATGATAGAAAATTCAATGGGTTGAATTATTAGTCGGGGAGGTCCTTAAAAATACAATTTGGATAACGATTTGAACTTAAGCTACCATTTTTCATATCGACCTTGATATATTACCTTCATTATAAGTTTATAATATAAAAAAATGAAATAAAAAAGTGGACCTCACATAATCATAAGTGATTAATTACATTGCGATTGCAAGAAACAAGGAACTTGGCAAATGGCAATGGCCAACATGGAGGAAAAACAAAAAACACAAGTAACACAACCACCTAACAACAAACAAACAACAAAGAGGGTGTGTTTCAAAAAAAAAAATGACTCAAGCAGCACAAATACACAAACCGGAGTAACGGTCGTACGGTGCAACCAACCTTTTATAATAAGTAGCGACATTTTATAATTTAATTAAAGCGACCACTTTTTAGCACAAGGTGGTCACTTTTTTACTGTGAAATCATACAAATGGCCTGAACCGCACCCAAATTGAGGAAAACGAGTCCGCTTCATAAGCCTAACGAGATTCCACTCTAAAACCAATTGGCAATAGATGAAGTAGTCTCTAAGCTTATAAAGTGGTAAACTCTTTCCTCTTTTTACAAAGCAGGACTTGATTGGGTTTCTCCACATTGTTCGTTACACAATACGACAGCCGGCCGCATACGATAACTATTGCAAAAAAAAAGGTTAATAGAAAAAAAATAAAGTAGAAAAAATCAAGATTGGAAAGTTAAAGTAGGGGTTAGGATGGGGATTAGTATGCAAGGGACAGATGCACATGCTAAGAGGAGATCACATGGAGTGGGGTGAGTCTTGAGATTGCGTAGGCAGAGAGACAATGCACGCTCTCATTCTTCTTTTCTCAAGCTTTTACGTTAATATCGCTTCAAAACGCGGTTAATAATTATGTTAAATTCAAAGTTTTAAGAATAATTATGTACATATTCGCTAAGTTAACTATTGAAAACCCGAAGAGGTTTGTAAAATTTACATGGACATAAGTTATGCTCGTAAGGAGAAAATAGAATCTATTTTATAAATCCAAAAACAAAAACGCTTGCTCCTAAAAGCGACCGATCAATGGTGGAATAACTTGTTTTTTTATTAAGTAATCCCAAAGTATTAAGTGGATGGATCTCTCAAAAGGGTTATATATTTAATTAGTGAGAAAAGGTTAAACTAATAGAAAGTAGACAGAAGAATATACTATGGAGTATAAAGCCAAATTAAGTACTAATCCACATTGTCAGGTTGATTGGTCTTCATATCTCATTGTTGAGAAAATTAAGTACTTGTGTAAACTTAGAACACTAGCCATGATTAATAATTAAAAAGGTTACGGAAAACACATAAAGAAATACGGGAAAAGCGGTCTCACAAATCTCAATAGCTAGTGAGAGATCGTCTTTCTATGTGGATGACAAAACATTTCCGCAGATCAAAATAGAAATGGATTTTCTTCGTTTCCCACCAAAAAAATAAAAGTGTGATTTCTCCTTCTATAGTGTACATTAGAGAAAATATTACTATTTATATTAGTAAAAATAAATACGCTCGCATTATGCAAAATATTAGTACATTATACCTGACTAATTTCGACACTAAAACTCAACTATCAAAACAAACAATTGCAGAAAAGGAAAAGTAGGCACATTGCTTTAAGCATGTATTTTGTAGAAAAGTACTCCTATATGGCTATGTGTAACATGATTGATTAACTTGGAAGAGTTGGATGAGTGATCAGTAAGCCAAACAGACCAGAAAGAAAGACTGTCAAAATCTGTATATTCAAGCTGAAGTTATCCGGAGAAGGCAAAATATGCTAAACACCGGATGGTGTAACAACAAAAGGTGAATTACCGTAACAATGTGAAATTCCGAATAAATAAGCTATAAGCTAATATAACATACCTTCAATTTTAAGCTTTGAAGGTGAAGATTAATCTGATGATGTACTCCCTCCGACCCCTCCCTCTCGTTTATATTGCACCTTTAATTTTGGTAGTCAACCTTTGATGGCTATCTTCTCACAGTCTACAACAAATAAATTTATTTATTTTATTTTGTATATAAGAAAAAAAGATGATACTCCTATGAAAAATAGTTTCTTTTTGGTGAATCAAACCAGATATGATGTTGTACCTTTACTTGATTCAAAGAGATTAACGCCAAAGTTAACTATCAACGTCAAAAGATGACAATATCACTGGACTATTGGAGTGGAGGTAGTTTAACTGTTCAAGCTTCTACGCTGCAAAAGACCCTCTTCTCATGGAAGCTTCACTTTTCTGATCGTGTTTTTCTCTCTGCATTTCAAAAGAAAATGTTCAAACTATAAAGTAGATTAAATAAATAAAACGGAAGCAATTAGATGCATAAAAGTATAGAACCCAACTCTGAACTATCTGACCTCTGAGCCCCAGCTACTGGCATTAGATGCCTGACTTAAGTTACAAAATCTCCTATCCGGGTCTTCTGAAGGTAATGTATATTGTATAGTTCTAAATTTCGACTACAATAGATTATTATTATCAGCATTTTCGGCACTATTGCTCACACATACGTAAATAGAGAACATGTAAGAGAACATGTTCATTGTCTGGTTTAAGCCTGCACCATGACATAACTCCAGTATAATATCAAAAGAACAAGTTCACTAAAAAATTAGTACACACGGAACAAGAGCACAACCCACAAATATAAGCCAAGAAAATTTTAGTTGACCGCAACTGAGATAATGGTCTTTAAACTACGGTTGCCAGATCCGATATGAGTACGATTCCTCTGATATATAATATGCTCTTGGTACAGTGACTGATATTGATTTGAGCACATCCCGAAATGAATATATGGGCAAACCTATATGCAATTTGTGACTTGTGTCATGGTTGAGCAAATATGGTAACAAAGCTTTGAAATCAGCCAGGTGGGTGAAGCAACCCAATTTCATTTCTTTCAAAAGGATACATCATCACTGACAATGAAACTTCCCAACAGTTGCTGCACATAGGCACAACCCTTGATGGGTTAGAGAAAATAAATCAAGCATTTCATCCAGATTAACAAGCAGTGTTTCATATAATTCAATCATGCACGTGGTTAACAAATAGCTTTTGATTCAAGTAAATACCCTTCTTTCCCAGTAGGAGTGAAAGCAGATATAATCATAGACAGGCGAGATTGTAGACACCAGACCAACATTGAGTCCAGTGAACAAAAGAAGTGCAGTCATCGGCCGTGTCCTATGTGGCATTGTTCAAGACTACGCCACTGCCCTGGATTTACATTAGGAAAAAAAACTGAGGTTCTTCAGCTTACAATCACAATAAGAAATTCTAGAGACAAAAAAACGAAATACTGAAACAAATATACCACTGTAGCTAAGAAATGATGAAGCAATCCAGATGCCAAACACAGTATACAAAGTGAAATTGTTAGTTACTCCCTCTTCCCGATCATTTGTTTACCTATTCCATTTTTGGGTGTCTCGTTCATTTGTTTACCTTTCTATATCAAGTGTACTTCGAATGAGTAATTTGATCTTGCACATCCATTATTGTCCACTTGTCATCCAAAAACAATAACCACAAATGGCCCCCTCCTTTCTCCGTGTTATTTGTGCCAAAAGTAAAGATAAGCAAATGAATAGGGCGGAATGAGTACTCGATACGCACAATGTCTACCATATTGGCTATTTGAATAGAGCAAAGTGTCAACCATAGTATGGAAAAGTTTCTGAAATGGGCAAGTCACAGATACTTCGCTGAGGCGCGCTACTTGGCGCCTAGTTAAATTGAATATATTAGACTCCTGATGAAACGAAGTCGTAAAGCATGCAATTCCGATTAAAGAAAAATGGTGGCATGAAGCATAAGCAATCAATATTGATGTCAAGTTGCAAAATGTGCACCATATGCCAAGGCTCCCGTGAGAGGCTTTTAAAACACTGATGTCAATTCTGTCAAGTGGTCAAACATAACTATGTGACTCGTGTAAAATGTCTTAATATTCACCCCCAGGTACCACAGTTCCAGTCCATTGCACTGAATATGAAACTCTAATTCTTTGGCTCAAAAGGTAGAGAGCAAATTGTGTTGCATTATATGTTCTATGTCCATAAGGCAGTACCTATTGGTTTACATGAAGCACTACATAACATGCTGTAAACTAGGGCAAAATTAAGGAATAAGACCTATAGAGACACATAAAGCAATTCCGTCCAGTGCTATTTCCCATATCAAAGCAGATGATCGATCCTTTGTGAGCAAAGGCCGCTTAAATATACTACTCCAAACACCTACAACTGTCCAAGTTCAGGCCACAGTCATGATAATAAAGTACACTCAAGACCAGGGTATTCCTAATTTGTCATTAGTACGACGAGTCTGACTATATCACAAAGCCATCAATTTCCGAAACCCCTAAAAAACTCTCAAGAAGAACGCCATAGAAGAAATCTAATCAAGTGGTGGGTGTCCATAACTTTGAGAGAAATCGAGCACAGAAGTCACTGTATAATTAATACTATAAACGGATAAGTAGGTAATTGTATAATTAATTCTCATACATTCACTTCATTCATAACATTTGAATAGATATAACCCATACATACATTCAACAAATGCTATGAATCTAGTGAACGAGAGGGAGTACTAGTGAACGAGAGGGAGTACTGACAAGCTTAGAGAATTGCTTGACTGTCAGACATTGTTTATCATGCCTAATTATTGGTAAGGGTAGATTTGTCATTTACTTGTCAATAACATTGAACTTCCGAAGAATCATAACAGTTGACTTAGATAGTTAGACGCTCAAAAACCAAGATTAAAAATAAAGGGAGTTTTTATATTTGTATCAGAATGAAGCATGTCACGAAAAAAACAGTTAAGGGTGTTGGGGAGCTCTCCCTGTACACACCCTCACTACCATTTTCGGTTTTTTGGATAACCGTAGAAAGGGGGTACCGGGTACTTTCAGCCCAAATCTAACTACTAGGTCGCAACGCATTCCGAATCTGAACACTACTCTCTTGATGTCCATAACAATCTCTTAGGAAAAATGAAGAGATCATCCCATCTTTTAGTAAACCAAACTACCACAATATCAATCCCTGAAAGTACCCTTGGAGGATTTGCAACATCACCACAGTATAATACAATAAACCCCAGAAAACCAAATTCGATCAAGCCTAAATTCTTACACAAATCGCGAAATATGAAACTGCAAAGATATCAGTTAACTCCAACAAAAAAAACCTAATTAAAACAACAACACTAATCAATCACACTAGCTAAACCAATGGATTCCCAGCAAGGCGAACCCGAAAGACGAATCAATTCACTAAACACAACCCTAAATTACTACAAACAAGATACAACTCTTTGATTTCAAAATTTTCCCCCTATAATCTCAAAACCCAAAAGAGATCATCCTCTCCCAACACAGAAATTATCAAATAAACCTAAAATCATGCAAATAAAGCAGCAACACAAGACAATTCTGTAGTTTGATCATGATCACCTGAGATCAAAATATTAATCAAATTTATAATAAGACAATTCAAAAACAACACCACAAATCAAATCATCTAATGTAATACTCTAGTAAACTAGCATACAGCATTATACAGCAAGTTTATTGAGGCAGTAAATGCGGAAAGAATAACAAATAAGGTAAATTGCAAAGTGAGAGACAAAGAATTACCAGAGAATTGGAAGAAACGAGGGAGTGACAACTTAGGAAGTGAGGGGTATGGAGACTTAGGTTACTACTTTACTGGAGTTCACATTTTCGTACCCTTATTTATACTTGTTGGATCGTAGTCGGTTTTATTTGTTTGTATACGTTTTTTAAAAATCTTACAGGTTTTATTTATAATTGTAATTATTTTTCATTCTTGTATTTGGGCCCCTAACATCCTAAAAGACTATTTATGTTCGAGCCCAAATTGACATGAATTGAATGGTGGGAATTGAACTGAACAGGATAGAGATACGAGTGATACAGATGAAGTAAACGGGGTAAATTATTTGAACTAAACTAAGCTATATTTATAAAAATTAAACTAAATTAAATGAAACTAAGCTGAATTTATAAAAGCTCAATTTAAATGAACCTAACTAAAATAAGTAGCTTATTAGTGGCTCATTAGTAAATAAGATAATTTGGAATTAAAGTTACTTGGAGCAGGTAGGTAATAACTTAGTTTATTGTATTATATTTTCTTTTTTACGTTTTTAACTTATAATATTAAATACTTATAGGAGTATATCATTATACCATATTACAACTTACAAGTATCTTTTGACCTCGTATGTCAAATAGTTTTAATATAATAAGTTACCTTATCCACTTCTAATTTTCAGATATTGTTTTGGCTAACGTTTCAGCTACCTTCTAAGTTTTCAACTAACATATAAGATTTTTGCTACTTTTTTCAGTTATCAGTTAGTTTTGCCAAACATAGTCTAAACTAATTTTAGGTTTAATATGAATAAATCTGTTTTAAGAATGACTGGGTAAACAAATTAAAATTAAAGAATTACGTTAGCCTTGCCTAATTATTACAATTTATACAGTTACCATTTGTAATAATTAATCTAATGATATAAATGTAAAACTTATCAAATAAATTATAAGACACATTCACTACTCTCGTTGTTAATATTATTACTTTCACTATATCCTCGATTAATACTTTTATTTTGATCCGTTTTAAGCTTGCGAGTTGCGACCTATCTTAAGTTTGTGACGTGTCACCCATTCACTACTCCGTAAATGGTTGATGGCTTATGGCTTAGCTCGCTCCAGCCGCCTCCATACTTCATAGCTGCGTTTTAGTTGCCAAATAAAAGCAGGGACTTAAATGCAAGCTCGCTAGGTAACAAGCCACGTTATAAAATTAACTATACTCTCGACTACGTACTTTAATGTCGTAACCATATTTGTGTTGATTGTGTTACTATTTGTGTGGGTCTATACCCTATATATTGTTCAATAGTAATACTCCCTATAATATACTACTCCTTTGCTATTTGAGGCTACCCTTTATGTTTTATGACTTATTAATATTCCATTAATGTTTCAATGCTTTTAAGTAATTGTCGGAGGAAAATATGCAAGTAGGGATTGCCACTTTTAATTTGATTTCAATTACCGTCGTGGTTAGGTAATTACTACGGAGTATTTATTAATCGATACTTTCAAAATAAAAAGTGAGAAAATAAGCGATTATTTTTACAACATTCTTAACTAAATTTGCATATTTCTGACAAATAAATGACAACGGATCTATTCTCACCAACATTTAGGCATGGTAAACAATGTCCAACAATCAACCAATTCTTTTAAGTTTGACAATATATACTCTCCCATTTAATGAATTCATATCATTTGTTGGAAATGCACGCACAAGTTATATATTCTATTCAAATGTTATGAATGTAGGAATGTACGAACCATACACTTACCTAATTATTCTATTATAGCCGCTATCAAATATCCACCACCTAAATCCTAACCAGGTCACCAACACGTTATTACACAACTACCTTGTTTTAATCCCTAATTAACAATTTTCCCCCAACGTCAACCACCAAAAACAATCGCGCATCGCCGAAAACAACACCATCCTCCTCCCTTCACTCCCCAAATCGATCAACTCCACAAAAACCTAAGTTAATAACACAACAAACCCGATTCAGTTAGACTCAAACTCGGATAGTGAGGTCAGAAAACATGAGCTAAAATGGGCCACGTAGGAAGATGACATAAGACAATGTTAACATCAAGACGTCAGCAGTATTAACTTTGCGAATCTATAATCTCCACGTGGGTGGCCAATGTATAAGAACTTAAGAAGTAGTAACTGGCAAACCCTATTATTGGAAGTTCAAGTTGATTAATTGGCCCCACTTTTTAACATCTCTCTATTCACCAGTCACCTCCACACTGCGTGAAAGTCCAACCCCCTCTTGACCTACTTTAAATGTCAATTTCTAGGATTAGTTATTTGTAGGGTACCAAATTAGTGTTCACAAATGCACCATTACCTTTCAAAAGATTAAGTCATACTTAAGACGGATATTATCGGTTTAAAATTTAAGACGGGTCAAGTATTATCAAATAGTGGTAATAAAGATAAATTTTTGACATATTATTGACAATAAATTGGATGATTTAGTATCTATTTGACTCGTTTTAAGTTTAAAATGGATAATGTCCATCTGAAATAATGAGAATTTGTGCCTTTTAAAATACGTTTGTGCTTCGTCAAGATACTCATATCCATTTTAAATTTTCATATATAAATTGATCGGATAAGAGTTTGTTATTTTCTATACATTTAATATTTTGTCTTATACTTCCTCCATTCAACTCCACTCTACCACTTTGATTTTTACACACTATTCATGAGTCGGTATCTAATTGCAATTTTCTCTCAATATATAAGTGACAATATATTCATGTGTGATCTTGTTTGATTCGTCTTTACGAGTACATTATTAATATCCAATTTTTATAATTTTTGCAAACACGTAGCTAACGATATTTACCGCGTAAAACACGTCTCGGCAAATGTGAAAAAATTATTTGGTAGAGTGGAGTTGAATGGAGGAAGTATATATCAATCTATATTTGCTTGGCGTGCATGTTTCTTGTTTAAGATGAATTTGCTTGCATTGCTCTCTTAAACAACTGTTTTTTAAACCCTTTTTTTTACTAAAACAAATCCCGCTCAAATCATTCTAATATGCAAGTGGCCCCCTACGATATTTTTTCAGTAATATTGGGCTTCACACTTTAGTTATTCACTTATTCTATACAAAACATTGATTTAATTACTTATAATTTTTATTTGTTAATATTTGTAGAAAAGCACATTTTACCATAAAATATTAAATTTTCACTTTTCTATACCTTATACTTAATACTTCGTACTACATATTAATAATTGTTGGGCATTAAATTTTAAATTTAATTAAAAAATTCTATTATATCTATACATCATAATCTAAAAAAACAGTGAATTAGCACGGAATCGACATTAGTAATTGATAAATAAAGTATAATTTAAAGAACTAAAGACAGTTTCATACATTCATAATATAAATAAAATTTTCAAGTTAATTAAGGATTATTGAGATAATTGAAATTTATTTATATAAAGCTCGCGAAAGAATTATAAGAATAGTGAGATTATAAATCCAAAATTTAAAATAGTGAAAATAGAAGTTAAATTACTTGTCAAATAGACAAGTAGTAAAAAATGAAGATATGTTAGAGATGAATGGAGTAATAGGGAAAAAGGATTATGTATCAGATGTATTATTTCATACCCTTCTAATTTTTAAGTTTACATGTTTTTTCCGGAGTATTTAAAATTTACAAGTTATATAATAATTTTATGATGGAAAAACTCAAGATTAATTGAATTTAAAAATATAATTTTTGAGCAAAGTTGTATATATTTTTAGTTTAATGTTAAAGTGAGTAAGCTCAAAAACTTTATACTAAAAACACATATTATTTAAAATAAAACTCAAAAAAAATTATTATAGAACTCGGAAAATACACAAACATATGTACTATCTCTGATGTTTAATCTATGAACTAGAGTAATAGTAATAGTTATTGCAGATCACTCTTGTAAATTATATTCCGTATAGATTGTATTATGTAATGATAATGATACATAACGACGTAAGGATTATAATATTTTTGTTTATGTCTAACAACAAGGGTTGTTTATTTTCCTTTCATTCTAAAACAATCTCTTTCATTTTTTCTATAAATATGTAAGTGATACTAGAATGTAAAGCATGTCATAGAAAAAAGGCATACTTATATTTCTCGAAAAACAGAAAGAAAAATTGACTGATCCCCCGATACTTAAACCTTGTTGATGAAGTTGAGAATACTTAAACCTTATTCAACTTCAATAATATCACTTTAGTGAAATGTTCACTAGAATAAATAGCTTTTGTGAGGAGTTCATGATGATTTTGTGTCTCGTCTGTGTTGGATCCATCTTGGCCAGGCCAGGATGGTTACAAACTTATATGTAATGTTAAGGCGAGGGGATTGGTTGACAGGAGTTCTTCATCCTCGTTAGTCGTCGTTTGTTGTTTGCCTTTTCGGTTGTAAGGCTTTTGTTTGGCGTGTTAGATCTGGTTTCTAAAGTAAGGAACCAGTTTCATGTTTCATGTTTGTAAGGAACCAGTTTCCGTAGTTGAGTATTAGGTTATTGCAGATATCTCGTCAGTTATAATTCATTGCTAGAGACAAATGTAGTATTTCTCTATTTGACTATGTTACATGCCAAGTTCATGTTGTTGTATACTTGTATATATACAGTAGTATAGTACTCCGTATGACTTAGTGTATCAATAAGACAACAAATTGCCTAAATTTATTGTACCAACAGACTCGACTGTTACGGAAAATAGTTCAAAGCCGCCGGCTCCAGACAAGCATGACTCAATCTACATCTTTCTCAACAACATTTGTGGATGGTTTCAAAATATATAGGCTTGAATGCATTATGCATGTTACATTATCTTAATTATATTACACAAATTAAATTTTCATTGAAGATGTCGCATCGCCATCTTTAATAAAGACGGGTTGAATTCCCTCTCATAAGTAGGTAAATGAGAGGGTAAATGAGGATTCATTTGATTTCCTACTTGTCCTCTACTTACCTCATTGTAAGAGGAGATCTGACCACCGTCTTCAACGAGACCAATTATTTATACTCCCTCCGTCCTGGTCATTTGTCGTCCTATTCCTTCTAACAGTTCTAAGGATGTCTCAGTCAATTGTTGTCATTTTTATATTAAGAAAGTAATTTATGAGTAACTTGATCACTCATTGAGACTATTGTCCACTTGTTTTTTAGTAAGTGGAACCACAAATGATCACCACTTTTTCCTTAGTCTTTGTGCCAAAATGCAAGGAGAACAAATGACGGGACGGAAAGAGTATTATGGTAAGTAATTTAAAACACATAACATTTCCTACTACATGCTGCCACGCTGGACAACTACGTGGTCGTATGAAAGTGGCGACTCAATATTTCCTTACCCCAAATTCCTGGCCCCCCCTCCCACCATTGTGGTCATTTTAACACTATCGAGTATTTGGTTGGGCAATAAGTCTTGTTTATGACGGGGAGTTCTGTCGCAAATTTGTAACGGGGCGATCCGTCGTAAGCTTGTGTGGGGGTTCATATTTATTGATGATTAGTAAAGTAAGATCCCTACATTGTCTGAAAACCTCCAATCCACGAGCTAGGCTAAGGTGTTACATGTATAGTATACCAAGGTCGAACTCAAGGTGGATCTTAACCCAAGTACGTCTTACACATTACCCTACTAAGCTCTAGGTCAAGCTACGACTCCCAAAGAGCGATTCAACATTGACTCACACTCAAATTTATCCCAGCAATTAGACTCGCGAAAGTGGTGATTAACCCCCTTTACAATCGTGTGTATGCTATTTTGTGATCTAGTACTCCATAATAAATGATGAATAGGGGAGCATCGTCATATCGCGAAAGTGTGGTATTATAGGATGGTTGGCGTGTGAGTTAAATTCCCTTAATATCCCGTCACTACACCTTTCCTTTTCCCTGTACGTCGTTCTTTCTAACATGTCTACTTCCCACAATCCCACATATACAGTCTATAGCACGCACCTTATCTTCCCTTCTCTCTTTTTTTGTTTTATCCATTTTTAATATTAATAATATTTATATACTAATATTCTTTCCAAAAAATACCATTCTCACCGACACTATATAAATATCCTCATACTTCCCCTTGTTTCCTCCACAAATTTTATTTATCAAACTTCATATCTCACAACTTATTATATATTTATATACATACATATTAATTACTTACCAAAAAAAAAAATGTCATCAGAAATTGGCCAAAACCCTAGTGTAAACATCTCAAATAATATTGCACCAAAAGTGACCAAACAAGTTGTTACCAAGAACAAATTTTCCAAAAAATTTGCAAAAAATAAAAATAATAAGAACAAGGACAATATTAGCAATCAAAGTAAACCTCTCAAGGTTGTCTACATATCCAACCCGGTGAAGTTTAAGGTAAATAGTGGCCAAATTAAATGACCGATACGTTTTTTTTTTCTTTAGAAATACTTCTTCGTTTCATAATATAAGTCATTTATGTGAAAATTAAATTTTTTATTTTATAAGTTGTTTTACCGTCTTTTATGTATTAAATGTTATTTTTCATTTTTCAAAGCAGTAACAGTTGAAAACAAGAGCTAATTTAAGGCATTTTATTGGTGGAAATAATTAGCTTTTCAAAGTTACAAAGAGCGGCTAATACAATATTTCCCAGTTATTAATTTATGTGAAATAAACTCAAACGACTCATATAATGGAAGTGAGAGATTATTCAATAGTTTTAATTTGCTAATTTTAGAAATTATCTTCTCTTTTGACATGTCAAAAACAAATAATCTATATAGGTTAATGCTGACGAGTTTCTAGCCCTGGTCCAAGGACTCACTGGCCGCGATGCGACCGAGTGGACCGAAGATAACAACATCAACACCACCACCACCACCAACAACAACAATAACAATTCAGCCCTAGATGTGGGGCCTAGCACATATAGTCATGGTGGTGTTCATCATAATGATGATGTTCAACAGAAGACATTGATGATAGATGATTATCAACTAAAAGTGGACGATTATCATGAACCGTCTGAAATGAGTCTTGATTATTTTGGTTCTTTGGATGGTGATGAAGACAAAGGGCAAATGATTGATTATTATCAAGGATTTCCAACCATGTATGATTGACTATTTTAATCAAAAGTTAATCGAAAATCAAATAGGCCGTCATCAGGTGGTACCCAATCTCGATACAGGACTACAGGTGAAGACTTACTAAGCCATATTTATGAAGTGTTGATGCATGATTTTGATGGGTTATTGCAACTTTGCAAGTCAATAAGTAAGTTTGGCAAGTGAAGAAATAAAAACCATGTCATTTTTTCCCTAGCTAGGTTACCTAGCTTATAGTAGCTAGCCTAGCTAGGTTTAAGATTAGGATTAGTTGTACGGTTTTAATTAAGTTGATTGTTTGCTTGTTTAATTAGTTTAGTACGCCTTATTTAAGACGGTCATAAGTCAAGACCTGTCGGTTATCGCAACTTCCGTTCATTTTTTACATTATTTAAATCGGTTGTGAATACCGTTTTAATTTCAAATGGTTTCAGGTAAAAAATTGTGTTATTCATTTAATTATTTGTGAAAGCATATTAATTTATTTGCTTTGTGAATTTTTTTTAATATTTATTTTTTTATTACTTTGTAGGGCTGCAATATTTATATAATCTCAATTGAAAGCAGTATTAGCTGCACAATAAATTCCAAAGCAATGCAAGTATGTATTCAATCATCTATAGTGAGTAGTGAATTGAAGCAAAGGTAGTGTAGCCTCAAACATGTTATTTCCAATTTTTTGGGTAGTTTAATACTGATGTATGTGTCATGTGTGCTAGATTAACCTAGAATTCTAGATTATTGAAAGAAAAAATATAGTCAAGGATGAGAAATGGCAAAGAATTTGAGTGAAAGAAAAGAGAGGGATGATTAATATGACCGTTTTAAAGAAGACTAACTGGGTGTATATAGCTGCAAAATCTAAATAAGTACTCGAATATCTTATTAATACTTGTCGAAGCTAGAACATAAAGGTATTACACTGAATATATGAGACCTATTCGTTAACCGTAAAGTTTATCTAAATTCTATATATAAGGCATTCTCATTCATTGTATGTTATTATTTGAAGATAACACAGTACCAACAAATAAATTCTAAATGTAGCTACTAGCTAGTATAGTTGTTTTACAAAAATTAAGTCGAACTAGAAACTGACAACATTAAACTTCAATTAACACTATCTCTATCATAAGTAACAAAAGCGTGGCTTTAATTAAGCTGGCTAACAAATTCTAATTCGGGTTTGGGTGGGGTTTAATTTGTCCTTTTTCATTTTAGTTTATTTTATTTATTATCATCTTCATTATACTTTTATTCTCTTTTTGTAATTTACATATTACAAATTTATCATCTTATTTTCTAAATATAGTAACTGACTACCTAAATAACTTTTTATTTTCCATTTTGCTAATTATATCTTGTACTTTGTATTTAAGTTTATTGGTCATGGGTCATTTATGATATTTAACCAAATTTTTTTAAACACGAATTTTAGTCAAACTATAAGACAATAAAAATGGAATGAAATGAGTACTTTATTAGCATTTGAACAAGGTAATGTTATCATAATACATAAGTTCAAAATAATAGGGAAATGGATGATAGTTAAATTAGTTATGTCAGATGCCAGAGATCGTTTGTGTTCTAGGACTTTTGAAGTGGCTGACCCAACCCAGAGTATACTGCAGTCATGCATAGGAGTTTAATATGCATGTGTAGCACAATCCTTAGTGAGACACATTGACATGCAAGACCGAAAGCATGTGAGAACACTCACTTGACCAGGCGGTGACATGCATGTGGTGCAGACATGGCTAAGGTAGCATGGTGCACCGATTAAGAGGAGGTTATCAAGATTTGTTGATGATGGGGTGCCCAGAAATTGGTTGGGATGCATGGTGTTTAATTTGGAGTTCTTCATGAAGTTCAAGGTCTGAATTAAGATAATGGTCCTTGGTTTGAGGGGAGGATTCTTAAGGTGCAAATCTATGTCTCACATCGGTAGAATAAAGGTGAAAGAAGATATTATAATAAGTCGCCGTTCTTTTGGGCTGAATTTTGTTGAACTTAACTTATAGGAGCTGAAATTTTTTGAACTGAACTTATAGGAGTTGAACTGAGCTGAACTTATAGGAGCTGAACTTGTAGGAGTTGAACTGATCTGAACTAAACTTATAGGAGCTGAACTGATTATAAGAGATGAAACTTTTCTGAACATAACTTATATAATTTGAATTTAACTTAAATTAATTTAATTTAACTTTATTACTATTATTATCTTTACATTTTTAAAGATATTATTGAGAAAAAATATATATGGTGTAAAATACAAAATAAAATAATAAAATAATCCCTTTATACACATTATGTTATTCACTTATTACATCTTTTTTTAATCGTCTATTTTCATTTTTTTTTTCTTTTCCTCATCCCTTTCTTTTTTATCTCTATCTTTCTTGTCAAATATTTGTCAAAATAAATATAGTTGTACATCTAACCCAAAGATTAGTGTAATTTACAAATTTTTAGGGTGATTAATATGAGTCTTCATTTTCATAACTATAAAATAATCATCAATTTAGCTTGAAGACATCAATTAATAAATGGTATATAGTTTATTAATATATGAAAAGACAACTCATATAATAGCATTAAATGAAAAGTTATTTCATATATAAAAGTAGACCGTCTTATTTTATAAAACATATTAATTTTAATTAATAAGTTATTAACAGGTCTAACATAAATAATTTAATATAAGTTAAGGTAAGGTTTTTGAAAAGAACTTAATTTTGCTGAACTTGTAGTATATGAGTTGAACTGAACTGAACTTATAGGAGCTAAACTTAACTGATTTGAACTTATAGGAGCTGAACTTATAGGAGCTGAACTAAACTGAACTTAATTTTGCTGAAATGAACTTATTATAAGAGCTGAACTGAACTTAAAAGGGTAACTTTAAGTCCAAACACTACAAGAAAACAACATTCAGGCGACTGATATTGGCGACTGATTTCCGTCGCTAAAATGAATTTGGCGACTGATTTCAGTCGCCAAGACCTAGTTGCTGTCATTAGTCGCCAAAAAACATTCGGGCGACTACTTTCAGTCGCCAAATTTGGCGACTGAAAAAATAGTCGCCAATTGTGAAAAATGGCGACTGAAATCAGTCGCTCAAATTGGCGACTGAAAGCTTATGTAGTCGCCAATTTGGCGACTGAAATCAGTCGCCATCAGTCGCCATTTTGGCGACTACCATAGTATTCAGTCGCCAATTTGGCGACTGATTTCAGTCGCCAAGCAGTCGCAAATGGATTTTTACTTTGCAAAAATACAGGGGTTTTGGCGACTGAAAATAGTCGCCAAATGAACATTTCAGTCGCCAAAATACCTGTGATATTGCATGAAAATTTCCGTTTTCATCCTACCATACCATACCATCATACCCTACCTGCAAGTATACAAGAAAACACAAAGATTTCACACATTTACAACAACACGATGTTAATTATAATTTAATTACTACTTAGTGATCTTACCTTTCAAATGGATACATCCACCTATATTGGACGGGGCCTCCAACTTTGGCTTCGTAAGGCAAATGTATCGGTACATGCTCCATGGAATTAAAAAATGATGGAGGAAATATCATCTCGAACTTACACAATATCTCTGGTATTTGCTCCTCAAGACGAATCATGTCATCAACACATATTGAAGACGAACATAAATCTCGAAAAAATTGACTTATCTCAACAATTGCATTCCACACAGGAGTGGGGAGGAGATGTCTCAAAGATACAGGTAATAATCGTTCCATGAAGATATGACAATCATGACTTTTCAAGCCTTGCAACTTTAGCTCCTTCATATCAACACATCGACTAAAATCGGATGCATATCCGTCAGGAAATTTTAACTTTCTTAACCACTCACATAAGACCTTTCTTTGAGCTTTGTCAAGTGTAAAAATAGATTTTGGCAAAGACTCATCGCTACGAATGTGAAGATTGGGACGATGGCAAATTGTCTTCAAATCTTCTCTTGATTTAACAGTATCACAAGTCTTTCCCTTTACATCCATAATCGTGTGAATCAGTTGCTCAAAGAAGTTCTTTTCTATATGCATTACATCCAAATTGTGCCTAATTAACATCGTTTTCCAATAAGGAAGATCCCAAAAAATGCTTCTTTTAAACCAACCAATTTTCTTCTTCTTCAGCACCTCCGTCTCTGCTTTAGTACAATCAATAGTACGTGACAAATCACAAACCATATCCCACACCTTATCCCCCGGAAGTCGATCTACAGCATGATTGCGCTCCACTTTACCTTTTCTGAAAGCTTTTTTGTTGCTCCTAAAGGCATGCCCCACCGGTAAGAATTGTCTATGACAATCAAACCAACTCACTTTATGGGAACAAGGAAGCGAAAATGCTTTGCTTTGGTACATGCAACAAGGACATGCCTTTTTTCCCGCGGTAGACCATCCAGATAGCATACCGTAGGCGGGAAAATCATTAATGGTCCACAACAATGAAGCTCTTAGTTGAAAATTTTGCTTTAAAGACACATCATATGTTTGCACACCTACTTCCCACAATTGTTTCAATTCTTCCACCAAAGGTTGCAAATAAACATCTAAGGCGGTTTTTGGATTATCAGGGCCAGGAATAATTAGTGACAAGAAGATGAATTGTTTTTTCATACATAACCAAGGTGGTAAGTTGTATGGAGTGACCATTACGGGCCAAGAAGAGTACTTTCTACCAAACTGGCCAAATGGAGCAAAACCATCCGTACAAAGGCCAAGTCGCACATTACGGGGTTCCTCAGCAAAGTCGGGGTAAAGCATATCAAACCGCTTCCATTCCTCTCCATCACTCGGATGACACATCTTTCCCGGAGTACGGGGATTTTCCTTGTGCCATCTCATTTGCTCGGCAATGTTTTTGGTAGCAAACATTCTTTGAAGTCTAGGAGCTAGAGGAAAGTAAGTTACGGGATTTTCGGGTATTGGTTTCTTACTCTTTTCACCTCTCTTTTTTTCATTCTTTCCCTTTTTACCTTTCAAGACAATACTTCCCTCAATTGTCTTATATCTAGCCTTTTCACATTTACTACACTTGTCAAGTAAAGCATCATCCTTCCAAAAGAGCATACATCCATCGGGACATGCATCAATCTTGTAATGCGGAAGTTCTAGACCTTTCACTACGTTTTTGGTATTGTAGAATGATCGGGTCATGACATTATTATCGGGGATAACATCCTCAATCAAAGAAGCAATGCCATCAACACAAGTAAATGGCAAATTGTACTCACATTTCAAAGTTACTATCCTAGAGGCGGCTTCTAACAATGACATTTTGCTCCCTTCATATAATGGTTTTCACTCGCCTTTAACATATCAAAAAAGGCTTTTGCTTGTGGGTGTGGTTCTTCTTCACTCCTTGGTATATGATCATTATTGAAAATATTAGACTCAAATGCATCAACTACCATATCTCTATATGGGTTCTCATTTTGTGGGATTTGAGATTGTTCTGGAAGTGAAAAATATGATTCTCCATGAGAAATCCAATTGTAGTAGTTTGGACAAAACCCGTTTGTATAAAGATGTTCTTGAACCTCAATGTCATGTAGATATCTCATGTTTTTGCATTTAATACAAGGACACCTAAGTTTCTTTGCTACTAAATCATACTCGTCTTGTTGTCTAGCAAATTCAATAAACTCGGCAACCCCCCTTATAAATCTAGCGGTAGGACGTCTTTTCTTATCAAGTCTATCTTCGTACATCCATGTACGTTCCAACCTCTTCATTTTAATCTAAACATTAACCCACACAACAATAATTACAACAATATTGATTATCAATTATTACTAACTCTAGGAACATATCTATTATCAATAATAAACCAAACACTAATATTGTCAACATGGATACTAACTATACTAAAATTAACATATCACTAATTAAACTACTATCATTCTAATTAATAACATTATCAACATGGATACTAAACAACTATCAAACTAATACATACACACTTTAATTATAAAATCCTAACATTCTACTCCCTCCATCACAATTATTTATTTGCCTTTTGATTAACACAACCATAAAAAATAATTTAAAGGGCAAACAAATGAATAAGACGGAGGGAATACTAACTTTCTACCATCAATAATACTCCCATTTATACTAATTTAGTCAATCAACAATCCTAACATCATCAAAACCACCAATACATTGTCAATTACAACCTCGATTAACATAATGTTAACAATTTCACAAAACCCCCAATTTATATAAACCCTAACCATCAACCTACACAAACCCTAACTAACTAACCATTAGCACTTTGTAAGCATCACAAATTATACATAAACATCATAATACTAATTAAAATCATAAAATAAACAAACAAACAAGCTAAGGAATTAGATTTAGGAGAGCAAAATCGCACCTAATTAAGGAAAAGTGACGGAAATAGAATAAGAGTCGGAGATTGTTGGTGAGGACGGTGGTGATATCGGTATAGCTAGTGTCGTAGTGGTGGTCGGAGAGGTGGTTAAGGGAATGGAGTAGTAGTGGTGGCGATTTTGTAGAGGTGGTTAAGGTTTCGGGTGTTTTGAAGAAATTTGGGGAAGTAGAGAGTGGCGGATTAGTTTCGCGATTCTGGAATAATACACACATTGGCGACTGAAAAAGTAGTCGCCAATTTGGCGACTGATTTCAGTCGCCAAATGGCTTATCAGTCGCCAATTTGGCGACTGAAATCAGTCGCCCGAGTTTTTTTAATTAAAATCTGAGGATTGTTTCAGTCGCCAAATTGGCGACTGAGATCAGTCGCCTTATTCTATTTTCAGTCGCTAAATTGGCGACTACTTGTATCAGTCGCCTTATAACAGTCGCCTGAAACAAGTTTTCTTGTAGTGATTAGGTAATAAAAGATGAATATCATTCACCTTGAGAAAGACGGATAATTTAAAAAGCGAGAAAGACGGTAATTTTATTACCAATACGGATAGAGGAAGCTAAGAGGGGAAGAATAAGACGAACTTACGTGAATTTCAACAAGAAACGAGTGAGATATGATGAATCTAAGAATGGATCAAAGAGGGAGGCAAGGGTTTTGATCTTTTCTTAAGGAAGAAGTAAGCTTGAAAGTGTTTGTGTGAATGAAAAATAGGATAAGTGGTAGTATGATATGTATAAGGAAAAAAGTCAACAAAAGTCAAACTCGCCTTAAGACGGGATTCTCATGGAATCTCGCGGAAATTCCAAATACGAACTCGGAAATTCTAAATTCGACTCGGAAAATTAAATTTACGATTAAAACTAAATTTCACTGAAATGTAACCGTAAAATATTTTCTCTATAAAAATAGGGTACATTTACGGGTGTTACAAGAGAACTTTTCAGGGTAGGAGACTAGGAGATAGTCTTAGAAAGTTGAAGTCTTAGGTACCTTGGATCATTTTTTTTGTGAATGTATTAATCAAAACATATGTAAACCTATTAAGAAGTTTGAACGAGAGTCATAATACAGATCAAACATAACGTGAGTCTTGACAAGCTTGGTAAAATATTGTTAAAAAAGAAATTGAATCAATATATTAATACTATTTCTTAAAAATTACTCGTATATTTTATTATAGTCTTAACACTTCAAAAATTTATTTTTATAAGTTAATTGTGATAATAAATTTATGAAAATGATATTAATTTAGACTCGTACATCACAAAGGCATAAAACCTAGTTGATATATATTTGACCCGTTTTAAAGTTAAGATGGATATTATTCGCCTAAATAAGAAATTGGGCTAAAACAATAGAGGGACTAAAAAAGTTGAAAAGAAGAAGCAATGAAATAGAGAAGTGCGTAAGGTATTGAAAGGTTAGTATCTTAATACGTTTTCCTTTTGCTTTAATCTAGGACAATGTCGTGATGCAAGTACAACGCCAACGGTAATGTATCTCCTAATCTTTTTCACCAAATTGAAAATAATGAGATTAGCAAAAAGGAAAAAGCGACCCTTAATTATCTCAAACGTCTTTCCCAATAACTATGATTACATCCACTACGACTACTTAGAAAAATATGAAGTTAAAGCGAGTTTAAATGCATAATTAAGCACAGTGGCTCCAAATAACTCGGTCCAAGTTGGAGAAAGATTGAAAGACTTTGATGAGAGTCATCATAAGACTGATAACTCACCCAATTTGCGTACACAAATCAAGTTCGGAATATGCGTTTTAACTTTTAAACTTAAAAAAACAAAATAATTATTATTCTTAAGATAAAAAAACAACAATCCCAAAATCTTCATTATTTCCTTCATCCCCGTCATTTATTATCCTATTCTTTTTTAGGACGTCTCGGCCAATTGTTTCCCTTCCCTTCCTATATTAGAAAGTTTTTATGAATAATTTAATCACCCAATAAGACTGATATCCACTTGTCATCCACTAACTGAATCACAAATGATCCCTCCACTCTTTCCTTAGTTTTATGCCAAAATGAAAGGACAACAATTGACCGGGACTAAATAATACGGAAATTTCCCCCGATACCCTTACACTTTGACATTTTGCAAGAAATACCCAAATTTTTTACCCGAAAACATTAAGTGGCCACAACTCGTGTTTAAAAACTTGGAAAATGACGTTTTTTTTTTTTTTTCAAATTGTTCATCTTTCCGAAAACTACGATTTGAAAAAACAATTGGCGAGTTCGGAACTCGTGACGAAGAGAAATGACCACTCAAAGTTTGTTCGGTAAAAAATTTTTGACATACAGAACCTCCTAGTCACGGGATCCAAATACAAGTGATTTTTTTTCAAATCGCAGCTTTCGGAAAGATGAACGATTTGAAATAAATCGTCGTTTTCCGAGTTTGTAAACACGAGTTATGGTCACTTAATATTTTTCTTGTAAAAAATTTGGGTATTACAAAATGTCAAAGTTCGGAGGTACCGTGAGAATTCCATAAATAATATTTACATTTTATTACAAAATCGATACTCCTTTAGATGAACTCCGACCTATACTCCGTGATGACATTCTAGAAGTTCTCTTTCCTCATTTTGTTAGTCATTAGTTTCTTATAAAGTTTCAGGTTTTCGTCAAACACCAAAAAAAACCTAATAGATCAAAAATGAGGATTTGGAGTTGATCACCCTTAAGAAGGGCTATTTCTGTCAGTCGAGGTAAAATGTTACCTATTTACAGCCAAATGTAATCACTTTTGGACCACTAACATCTTCTAAGTATAAAAGGGAAAACATTTAAAAGCATTTGATTGCTCCTTACTCTTAGGATTAAAAACAAAGCTAAACCTCACAATTCCACCCACTACTTATGAAACATTTTTTTTTTCAAGTTTAATTAAGAGGATTTCATAAGAAAAATTAACTATGAAATTTTGGTTTTTTCATGACATATTTTTTTAAAATTTAACATAGTAGCTTTAAATATTCGAAAACTTATAAATTGACATGGATTGAAAAATATTTTCATAAAAAAAATAAATTCAATCATATGTAACATAACAATAGTCATTAGATAACTATCTCTTTAATAACCTTAATTGAAGAAAATATCAAGTAATGAAATTATAAGATCTATTTTTCAACTTCTAAAAGGTTTTAACATTTGATTATTAGATTAGTATAAATTTTTCGTATAAAAAAAGTAAAAAAAAAATATAATATTTTTGAACTAATAAAAATAATAAAAAATATTATATATGATTTTTTTTCAAATTAGTATTAGCGAACCCGTGTATTTTTTACACGGGTTTAAAACTAGTTAGCAAAGCAAACAGTCACATTGGTAAAAATGATGAAACAAGAATTTGGGAAGGATTTGCCTCCAAGGAGAACGACATCCTTCCCTCCTTTTAGTTTTCCACTACAAGTGGACCCCACTTAATTGGTTAACCTTTTTATTTTGAATTTCAATTTCAAATTTAAAAATACGGCATTTGCAAATACTGAGCAGATCACATATGGGAAGCAGAGGAAAAGGAGAGTAGAGCAGCATGTACTTGTTTATTGTTCACGCTTGAAAAGTTAAGATGGACGAACCTACTTGTGTTATGCATCCTTGCTCTCCCACTAATCCTCCTCCTTCTTTCCCTCTTCATATCCCTCAGGTTTCTTCTTCTTTACTTTCTCACATTATTTCTATCATCATTTTCTACCACATTTATTATTCCACCATGTCTCCCTTAAACTGCCCCTTTTTGTATTAAGCTTAATACGGAGAAAATGTAATTCATTTACTATAAAATGTGACTACTTGTTAATAGAAGGTTACCAGATGTAACACTAGCTACAACATTTTGTCGTTAAATTGTCACTTTTTACTACAAAATGGCGACAATTTCCCCGACCCCGTCTTAAATGAGAATTTGTGTGATTATCGGATTTCATAATATAAACCAAAATTACAAGTATAATGCAATGTTTACTCAAATCTTGAAAAACTTATTTGAATAAAAATGGGTTCATCAAAAGGTTTAGTAGTTACAGAGCAGGCAGAATATAGAATTTAGTTTCAGCTAAGTATGTGATTTGAAATAAATACGTATTAAAATTTGGCAGGAAAACAGCGCAATGTATGGAATAGAAGAATCAGTTTCGTTTGGTAGATTTGTGTCAGATAATTTGGAATGGGAAAAATGGTCTTCCTTCAACAATAACAGAAACCGTTACGTCCAAGAGGCCGAAAAGTATTCCAGGCCAGGCTCCGTGGCTCAAAAGAAGGCTTATTTCGAAGCTCATTTTAAGAGAATGGCGGCTTTGAAGGCCGCCGCTTTGCTTGAGCAGACCAATTCATTACAAAGCTCTTCTCCAGAAAAGAATAAAGGTCAAGGGATTGATTGTAGCATGGGTAGCATACAGAGTATAGGTATAGATGTACAGATGGAGTCAAATAATTACAAACACGACCAAAACGTAGAGAAGCATTGTGAACACGAGGAAGCTAAAGCCTATGTTAATGACATTTCTTCAGATGGTACAAAGAATGAAACCAAGGAAAATCTTTGCGAAAACATAGGTCAAGTAGAACCGGTACAGCCATCTAACCGAAACAAGGTGTACTCAGTTCCCGTAAAGGATGAAGCTTTTAATGGAAGTAATGAGATTCAATCATGTGGACCCGTTCTGAAAGACCAGCCTCCTTTGAAGGTCACATTCTTTTCTTGTTTCACTAAATTATTTTATCGGCACATGAATTCGTTTCTTTTCACAAAACTTGATACATGATCTTCTGAACTAACATGGTAGTATGAGATTATCTTTTAAATGCTAATAGTAAATTGCGGGATTTGTTGTAGAAGAGAAGTAGTTTCATTGAGGAAGCAGTTGAATCAATTGTAAAGAAGAATCCACCACTTTCATCCTACATGTCTCCAGCAGTTGGAAGAGGGACTGCCAGAGCATCTCTTTTTGAAGATTCTACGACAAAATTTGAAAAGTCAGTTTATCCAGGAAAGGAGAACTTCGTCACCCCTACTAAAAAGAAGACTAGTGTGACTGATCAAGACAAGAAGAAAACGCCTCTACGTTTATCAATTAACCGAGAATTCAACAGAATCATTTCACCCGTCATCAGAAAGATTGGGACTTCTTCTAAGGTTTCCAAAGACTGCTCTACTCCCTTGAAAACTCCTGCCAAGGTCATTGATTTTCTTGTTAGCATGGATTGTTTTACTCTATCTGTGTTTTGGTTTGTGTGAATATTGACAAGGGCGTGTTCGAATAAACCGTAGATTCCAAGTGCTGCATTGGAGATGACTCCATCAAGAGGGTAATACTTTTCAAATTTCTCTTGGATCAATTGATCAGGGAGAGATTTGTGCTTACTAGCTATGCTAGATTGATACCTTACTTTGACGCTTTCTGCTTGTCACGAGCATGACACGACACAAAACGTAGAAAATTTTCAAGCCAACTAAACCTGGGAAAAAAAAACTAATCATGACCAAGTGACCGACACTGGCACTCAGACTCGTCGGACACTTACCGCCAAGTTTGAGTAACACAGCATATTAGCTGAAATGCATCTTTTCTCTTCTAGTAATGAATGTAATACTCCTGTATAGGGCAAGAAGTCGCCTTGACTCATTTGCTGGGGATAACAAAGCATCAGGCTCAAGATGGCACTTCTTTTCTTCAGAGTAAGTGTGTACCTGAACATGTTAATTTTTTGCTTTTCTTCTATTGTGGTATACTGTATGCGGTTTTCTGTTTGACTGGGTGATTTACACGAGGAAGCTTACTCATATGGATATGGAAGCTTAGTTGCTGCAGTTATGCCCAACCACTATTAAAAAAAAACATGCATATATAGGGCCTCAATTTCGTGGATTAGCTTAAATTTGTGGACAAGATTAACTATGAGTTTACATCATTTGATATTTCGATTGGCTATTTCAGTGCATCCATGTCCCCAAGTACTGGCAGGCACAGGATAAGCTCACCTATTATTCCAAATTCGTTCTGTTTGAATGGAGAAAGGGCTTCAAGAAGAAAGCAGGCAATGCTCTGAATACTTTTTTTCGCATAACAATGTTAAGAAGCAGTGAGCACTTCATCTTATTCGTTGTTTTTATATTGCAGAAGCTAGAAGATAAATTCAATGCCACAGCTATAGAAAGGCCTCCACAGTCTTCAAAATTTAAGGTTACTCTTTCGTAAACTAACAATGTTTCTCTGAAATGTTTCATTTTGATCATGGCAAATATTTTGGTAAGGTTGTCTTAGTGTCAGACTTTGAAGCCAAAATTTCAGTAGTACTTGACATAATCACATGATCCAAAACTGATTCACTACACTATCGTTATTTCTGATATTGTATTGTAACATTTTATACAGAATTTTCATTGCGGGTCATTTGAAAAATAGATGTTTTTTATTTGAGTTAAACCCATGGCAAGGATGACTACATGTAATAGCCCTTACCTCGCTATAAGTGGGAACCTTTAAGGCACTAGTGTAATATTATTGTTTATATCTAACAAGAACATAATGTGAGTAATCAATTGAGGATATATTGCGAAAATTTATTCATTCATCATATATAATCTAAAACATAGTCATTGGCATTGCGAAAATATTGTATCCACATATTCCACCTGTTTTTGTAGAAATTTCAACCGTAAAGCAAAGCTAATTTGTAATAAAATTACATTACTTTGTGTTGCAGGAAAAAGCAGAAGCAGAACTGAACAAATTCCGCCAAAGCTTTTGCTTCAAAGCCATGTCTTCACCTGACCATCTTGGAGAAAATGAGGCACTTACTAGTCCTAAACAAAAGGTTATATTGCTAATCATATGCTTATATCGTTTATTTATTTATGGTTGTGTATGTACACCCAAATTTATATATGCATTATCTGAGTTTGATATTATTGTTGTTGCATCATTTCAAACCAGAATGCGTCCACGCAAGGCAAGTCACCCAAGCGTGGGAAACAGTCTGCTAAAATATCTAAGAGTTTCTTACCACCTCAAAGACCTTCCAATTCCGTCAAATAATGTACAGCAGAATAATTACTTTGTCAGCCCTTTCAACTAAGATATCTGCTGGTTCGATATTTTCATGTTAATGATGGAATATGGTTTAGCAACTGCTATACAATCCGAGTTGCACATCCGACAGAAACGGAGGTGAAGTTATCTAGGTTGAAGTACTCCTTTATTGCCATCATTGGCATGTTAATTGATGATAGAGTGCTTTGTACGGCTTTTATGGTCTACTACCAAGTAAAAGGCTAACCCGGTGCAGTGATTAGTAACCGCGCATCTACAAATGTCGATATAGTAACTGCACATACATATATAGTCATCGTAGATCAAACTGTAATTTGTATGATTATATCCTTGGGTTATTCAATTGTTTCCCTTTTAACGGTGTCTTTCTTAACTGAAAACATATTTGCTCCAAGTCATTTTTTCTCTTTGAACGGTATCCTTGGGTTATTTCTTAACTGAACAAGATTAATCACAATCTAAATGTAGATTCTTTTTGGTTCGAGTTAAACAGCTGAAAGAATATTATTGTTATCTTGCGTAATATTTACGGTTATATTATGTCTATTTGGTTTCCTATTTTGTGTAGGTTGTAAGATGGTTAATCTTTGACTAGGGTTTGCAAGTTAGTGGATCTGTTTCTATTGTAGATAAACGATTGTACAAGGCTGGTGTATCATGATTGAATGAAAGTGATCAATCTATTTACACAAATCCATTTTATCATGGTATCAGAGAGATCCTGAAACTCTGACCAATAAAAAAAAAAAAAAAAAAAAAAATAAGGGAAGAGAAACGAAAGACGATGACAGGAGTTGACAAACACAAGGGAGATGAAAGCAATCGCAACCAAGCAATAAGCACATCGTCCCCATTATTTTTACACCCATCTGATAGCCAGCGTTCAATGATTACCCAAACGATTTTTAATGGGAAAAACTATGATCTCTGGGCGGATGCCGTGAAGAATAGACTCGATGCCAAGAACAAATTGGGGTTCATCGAGCGAAAGGTAAAGAAACCTGTCACCGAAATTGATGAGGAAGACAATTACTACGAAAAACGTGGCTACCCCTTTAGAGGCCGAAGCAGAGGTAGACAAGGGCAATATCATGCCAACGCCGTGGGTACCGCATCACATGAAACAGAGGCACAAAAGCAAGGAAACAAACATCTCACCAATGAGGAGATCGAACGCTTGCGAAGTCTATTGTTGTCAAACACAGAAGGTAGCGAAAAGTTATCAGGTACGAATAATAAAATTGGTGAGTGGTTAATCGATAGCGGTGCCTCGCACCACATGACAGGAAAACGAGATTGGCTTCAAGAGGTTTGGACAAGTGCACCATCCATAGTTGGTCTACCAGATGGAAGTGAAATTACTGCACGAGAACATGGACAAATGAAATTGAGTGATGATTTTGTTTTAAAAGACGTTTTATATGTACCTTCATTAACTTGCGATTTGATTTCTGTACAACAACTTATTGAAGAAAATAATTGTGTAGTAATATTTAATTCTGCCTATTGCGTTATACAGGACCAATCTACAAAGAAGCAGATTGGACGGGGTAAGCAAAGGAACGGGGTTTATTACTACGAAGCGAATGAAGAATTGGCTGCTACAACTCAAGTGACGAAGGACGTGAACCTGTGGCACCAAAGACTTGGCCATCCGTCAAGTAGTATTTTATCCTGTTTTTCAGATTTAGTCGGAAATAATTTATTTTGGGACCCCGAAAATGTGTGTGATTCTTGTAGTCAGGCAAAACAAACACGTTCGAGTTTTAAACTCAATCATAAAAGGAGTGATATTTTATTTAAGTTAATCCATTGTGACATTTGGGGCCCTTATCGAACTCATAGTTTATCTGGTGCACATTATTTTTTGACTATAGTAGATGACTGTAGTCGGGGAGTCTGGGTTTACTTGATGAAAGATAGAGGTGAGACCGGTGAATTATTGAGAAATTTTTGCAGAATGACCAAGACTCAGTTTGGAAAGGAAGTAAAAATAGTGCAAAGTGATAATGGTACCGAATTTACTTCGGGACCGATGAAAACTTTTTATGAAGAAAATGGTATGATTTGGCAGACTAGCAATGTTGACACCCCACAACAGAATGGAAGGGTGGAAAGAAAACATCGTCATATATTAGAAAAAGCTAGAGCCTTGCGATTCCAAGGAAATTTGCCAATAGAGTTTTGGGGGGATTGTGTTTTGTCCGCTGTGTATTTGATTAATAGAACCCCTACTCGTGTGCTTAATGGGTTGACACCATATGAAATTATTTTTGGTGAAAAACCTTGTCTCAATAATTTACGGGTCATTGGCTGTCTTTGCTATGTACATAATAAAGACAAATCGAGAGACAAATTCGGTGAAAGGGGAAGGAAGTGTATTTTTATAGGTTATCCCTGTGGAAAAAAGGGTTGGAGAGTTTATGATTTGCAAGAAAAAAAAACATATGTGTCTCGTGATGTCAAATTTCACGAACATATTTTTCCTTATGTGACTGAGAGTGATAGGAGGTCTCAAATTATTCCAAACCCAACTGCTACGTTAGATATGCAGTACTTAGATGAGGCACAAGATAAAGCTAGTGAGAATCTTGAGCATAGTGATCAGGAAGATGAGATTGAAGATGTTGAGCAGGCAGAACAGTCACGGCCAGATTTAAGGCAGCTAGTACAGTCACGAACAGACCAGTCGAATAATACTGACAATGAAGAGCGACAAGGTCGTGGGGCTCGGGAGAAATTCGAGCCTTATTGGAAGAAAGATTATGTTTGCAAATCGACTCGAGTTTTAAACCCCGTAAAATCTGCTTGCCAAGTTCAATCGGCGACTTCAAAGAAAGGTACCCGTTATCCAATAGCTAATTATATTACTACTAGTTGTTTTTCTTCTTCGTACAGGAACTTTTTAGCCCATGTTGATGCCATAAAGGAACCGTCGTATTATCACGAGGCTGTTAAAAATCAGAAATGGCGAGAAGCTATGGCAAAGGAGATCGAGGCCTTGGAGAAAAATAGAACCTGGAAAGTGGTTGATTTACCGAAAGGAAAGAAACCCATAGGATGCAAATGGGTGTATAAAGTTAAGTACAGAGCAGACGGAACAATAGAGAGATACAAAGCAAGATTAGTTGCACAAGGTTTCACTCAAATTGAAGGGGTAGACTACAATGAGACTTATGCTCCGGTTGCCAAAATGACTAGTGTACGTTGTTTGCTAGCTGTTGCGGTTACGAAAAAGTGGATGATAGCGCAATTGGACGTGAACAATGCATTTTTACATGGTGAGTTAAGTGAAGAGGTATACATGAGGCTACCGCAAGGATTCCAAGTTGATCGACAAGACAACAAGGTATGTAAATTATTAAAGTCAATATATGGTTTAAAACAAGCATCGCGGAATTGGTTTGCAAAGTTAACGGCATCGTTGAAAAGCTATGGTTTTATTCAATCGCTAGCTGACTATTCACTCTTTACTTACAATAAAAATGGTGTTTTTATTGGAGTATTAGTGTATGTCGATGACATGATAGTGGTAAGCGATAATTCGGATGCTTGCGATCGTTTTAAGTCATTCCTTGATGAGAGTTTTGGCATAAAAGATTTGGGACGCCTCAAATATTTTTTGGGAATTGAAGTGGCTAGTGGATCGAAAGGACTATTTCTTAGTCAAAGAAAATACGCTCTCGAAATAATAAAAGAAACAGGGATGACGGGAGCTAGACCTGTAGATACTCCAATTCAGCAGAACCATAAATTGGCACTAGCGCAAGGATATGTCCTAAAAGATGCAATGAAGTATCGAAGGTTGGTCGGACGACTAGTCTATCTTACCATTACTAGGCCTGATCTGGTGTATGCGGTCCATATTCTATCACAATTTGTGCACGAGCCTCGTAAGGAGCATTGGGAAGCGGCTATCAGACTAGTTCGATACTTGAAGAAAAATCCGAGCAAGGGGATAGTAATAGATGGGTCGTCTGAACTTCAGTTACATGGGTATTCAGATTCGGATTGGGCGAGCTGTCCAATAACGAGACGGTCTTTGAGTGGTTATTTCGTGGCCTTGGGAACCACGCCTATATCATGGAAAACAAAAAAGCAAGGTACGGTAGCTAGATCGACGGCAGAGGCGGAATATAGAGCCATAGCTACCTTGACGAGTGAGTTAGTATGGCTGAAATCTTTTTTAGCGTCACTAGGTGTACGTCACACTCACCCTATGCAAGTCTACTGTGATAACCAGGCGGCACTTCACATAGCAAGGAACCCAGTGTTCCATGATCGTACGAAGCATATCGAAATCGATTGTCATTTTATCCGACAGCATCTACTCGAAAACACCATTTCCACGTCACATGTTCGTAGTAAGGAGCAGATAGCGGACTTGTTTACCAAGGCCCTTGGAGGAGAGCTGTTTGATCGACTTCAACGCAAGTTGGGCATCGGATTATCGAGTGCTCCAACTTGAGGGGGAGTGAAAGAATATTATTGTTATCTTGCGTAATATTTACGGTTATATTATGTCTATTTGGTTTCCTATTTTGTGTAGGTTGTAAGATGGTTAATCTTTGACTAGGGTTTGCAAGTTAGTGGATCTGTTTCTATTGTAGATAAACGATTGTACAAGGCTGGTGTATCATGATTGAATGAAAGTGATCAATCTATTTACACAAATCCATTTTATCAACAGCCCAGGGTCATAGATTAGTCTCAATTATTGGTCTAAAAGGAAGTGATAATGTCATTTTGGATCGTTAATCACCGTAGAATATATTTAGCGCACTCTCTCTACTTATTAGGGCTCCCCAACGCTTTTGATCTTAGGTCGGGAGTTACAAAGTCACTAAGGCCTTTAATTAAGTACTTGTGACTAAATGTGGCAATTAACAATAAAGATTAGGGGTGATAATGAGACGAGACAGCTGACGAGAAACTTGAGATCGACTCAGTCAAAGCTCGGCTTAGGCTCAGGCTCGGCTCGAGAGCTTAACGAGTCAAGCCGAGCAAACGCTGGCTCGGCTCGAAAAGCTCGCTAGCAGCTCGAACTTGTGTGATTAGATAAGATATTACTTATATTTTATAAAATATTTTTTCATGATTATATCTTTATATCACACATGTCAAATGTCTCATGTATTTGCCAAATATTTTACATATAACCTTTAAGACTTGTTATTGAAAATATCGGAAGAAAAAAAAAATCAAAAAATCAACAATTAAGGCTCGAATTTGAGCTCGAATTTGGCTCGAACTCGCATTACAGCTCGCAAGCTTTATAACGAGTACAATTTTTTCAAGCTCGGGTAAGCTCGAGATCGGCTCGAGTTTTGGTTCTTGAGCACAAGCCGAGCGGGCTCGGCTCGTTAACACCCCTAATAAAGACTACCATAATTGACCTATCTAATTACCATTTAATGACACGACACTTGTTTAATCCAAGAACACTATCTAGTTAAGCCAACACACAATAAAGATTAACTACATACTAAGTACAAGAACCATTAAGTAATAAAGCTGCTCCTTCTTTATCTTCTTGCTCAGTGTAGATTCTGAAGTCTAAACCCTTGGAAACTGCTCTTGGCTTTTTCTATGCTTTAAGTACTAAGTGTTAGGAACACTTTCATGCCTTGCCTTGACTTGGCTTGGCCAAAATGAGCTTTCCTCTGAACTAGAACTTGACTGGTGCTAAAATGGTTCTTATCTGAACTACTTGACTTGGACTAGCTGAATCTGCATTGTTTATTAGTAAGTAGCAAAAGTGACCCTACTCAAACTTGTTCATTATCCTCTTAAGTAATGAGATTGGCCCTTGGAAGCAACTCAATCCCAACTATGGGTGCCTTAGACCTGGTATTAGCTGCATGGTCTACCCGGGTTTCACAGATGTGGTCACTGTCTCGACCGAGATAACCCTTATCTGGAGTGGACTCTTCATGGTCTGGCTCGAGATGGTTGAGGCCTTAGCTCCTGTTGCAATAGGCACGGTCTTTATATGGAATTTTGGATATTGGGCAAACTGGATGGCAACAATATTGTCATAGTACTTTTCAACAAGTCCATCAACTTTAAGAGTAATTTTGAGATCCTGGAGACGACAAATAAGCCACATCGCTTCCTGAATGACAAGGCTAGTAGCGACATATTCCGCTTCCATTGTTCATCCCTCAATCGCTTCAAACGCCCGAAGTAATCACTGATATACTCCTTCTCGCTTTTCTTACATGTTGCAATTGCACTCTTCACATGATGCAACTTCATGTCGTCTCCCACACTAAAACGTTGCTCAATATCAAGCCATAATGGCCCTGCTTCATCAACGTAGGCCCTGCTTCATTAACGTAGGTTATTGTTTATCCAAACGCTGGTTCAATGGTATTAAAAATCCAAGATACCACCATTGCATTCATCATTAACCAATTTTCAAACTCCTTGGAATCCTCATTTGGTTTCTTTATTGTTTCATTGATTAATCTAGCCTTCTTAATTGTATGGAGCGTTCCACGAATCTTTTACTTACCACTCATTATAATTCACTCCTTTCAATTGGATATTGATAATCATATTCCTTGGCTTGTCACTTGATGAAAGATAATACAAGTGACCTTAGTACATCCTATTTAAGATGGGTGTGTCCGTCTTAAGTTCAATGGATTAAGTAGAAATTTTTTTGGTCTAAAGAAGCATGTATTTAGTCCTAAAGTTTAAATAAGACAAAAACGGAATGTATAGAAAAAGAACAACAAATATTTCATGGATATATAAGTTAGATGGTATTTAACCCATTTTAATGTTAAAATAAAGCGGGGATAGAAGAGGGACTAACGGGCAAGTAAATGATGTTTGGCAGCTTGCACGTTGTATTGGGGATAAGCAAGACCTAAAGTCTTAACCACAAGTGAGAAAATAAGTGAGGAAGAAAGACGGAAGAAACGAGGGAATGAGCGAGGCGAGATCAGAAAGAGTGAAACAGCGAGTGGGAAAGAGAAGAGAGTTGTGGAAACAATAAGAATTTGTGAAGAATCAAAGGGTAAGTGTATAGGTGGAGATGTGGACCATAACCTTAGCAGGTCTCATCAACAAATTTCCGGCATCAACAACACATTTTTCTTCTTCTAATCCGTCTTATTCTTATTCCTTGTCTTCCTTTTCTCACTCATCCTACAATCTCCGTCTCTCTTCTTCTCCTCCCAATTCCTCAGGTTCATTTTCTTCTCTCACTTATTATATTTTTGAAACTATGTCAATCAGTCAAAGATCTCTCATGTAAACTTGTGTGAAGGATCAACAACATAATATAGCGTATAGCAGTTGGTCTTGCTTCAGACGGACCATTATATAGAGTATGTCTTCAGTAGATACCATATCACCCTTAATGCTCATCTGTCCCGGTCAATTGTTTACCACATTTCCATTTTAGGGTGTCTCCTTCGTTCATTTGTTTACCTTTTTATATTAGGAGGGTAATTTATGAGTAATTTGATGAACCAATGGCCTGTCATCCACCAAGTACAACCACAAGGTTCCCGTTAAAAGCAAAGTTAAACAAATGACAGATGGAGTAATAGGTTAGCGCCAATAAACTCGTTTCATCTACTTAGAAAATTAGCCTTATGTCAGACAGTAGATTCAAAGATAACTTGAAATTAATGCACCACAGTTCAACTACAATATAACCTGCTTACATTACTAAATTGTCTTGCAAATAACTTAATCCTCAAACAACTTCTTGCCCTTTCCTGTAGGTATCTTGATTGCCTGTGATCCATAGCTTTGTATTTTGCTCGCTAAGCGTATGACATTTGCTTCTATTTCCCTGGATCTAAAACGTAGAATCAATTTATCATTGCATTGTCAAGTTGTTTAGCTTTCTTAAAAGTAGTGTGTAATAAGCTTAGCATTATCCCGGCGGCCTCATATTTCTATGCCGAGAGATGGATTGCTCTAACCATAGCATGTACCGTCGGTCATTATCATATGAATATTCGTTCACGTCAAGTAATGTTCTCACGGTGTCACTTAATGTGTCAGCGTCCATGTTCTACATCGAAAGGAGCTTCGAGCCATCTAGTCACGACATTTCATATCTAAATGGATATGATAAATGGATCATATTAAAAAAAAAAAAACTTCCAAATGTATCTGTTGAAAGTTTGTAGTGAATGTATTTCGGATTCCATGGATATTTCATTTGCGGTTTAGCTACTTTCAGCCTAACTGCTATAATGCTAGTGCTCTCAACATGGTAATTTCTTACGAGAAACTAATTTCTATTTCAGAAATCTGCCAAGCTAGTCAAGTGGCAGACTTGTTTTCGACCGTTTCCCCTGAAATCGTTGTTCGAGAGGCCAGGTTGGAGGACTGTTGGGAAGTAGCTGAAACACATTGCAGCTCCTTCTTTCCAGAATATTCATTTCCATTGGACTTTGTCTTAAGGTTAGATAGGCTATTAGCAATGGTATTTGGATTGTCTGTGCCGAATGGTTGCAAAAGAACTTGCTTGGTGGCAGTTATTGGTGGTCCTTCTAATGATACCTTCTACATTGGAAGTGAAGATCTCAAACTTGGAGGTGTTGAGGGAAGGTTCTGTTTAAATAGAGGTTATGTTGCCGGAATATTAACGGTTGACACTGTTGCTGATTTTCTTCCCAGAAAAGGACCTCTGCGGCAGAGAAGGTGTGTTAGGCCCTTACATTTAATTTATTTTTTATGCAACAATAATATTTTTGAACGAAAATATGCATCGGACGACGGGTCTTGAAGTATCCAGATTCACCCATTCTCCCTCCATCCCGTTTTTATTTTTCCCTTTTTTATAGGGCGTTGATAACGCCACAACCATTTTTGTTAATGCCACTTAATTACAAGCCAATTATATGAGTATCTTATTATTTAACCTCTCACAATTTGAGTGACATTAATAAAAATGGTAGTTGCGTTATCATTACCCTTTTTCTATTGGGAGGGGATTTCAGAAAAAGTGGTGAATTACCAACTTTATCCCTTCAATGAATTAAGAGTTGAGGTCACAATTTTATGGCGGTACTTAGTTATCTAGAGGTAATATTGGATAACTAAAGTTTTTCCTTACTAAATTTAGAAACGGGACAATAATTATGGGATAAAATTTGAAGAAAAAGGGGACAATAAAAATGGGACGCACGAAGTCATATATAGCTGCCTGAGATTAATCTGTGGAAATCAATCTGTGCAAAATGGTATAACAGGCTAAATGCCAGTATTATTTTGTCATTGCAATGCTGTCAGTGTAGCGAACGTTGTGCATACGGTAGACCTAGTAAACATAACTACTTATGTCATAGCCCTGTATGGGTCGGGCGAATTTATTTGTGTTTTTCTTGTCTAGCTAAATTTTGATATGGTAATTTCAGTTCATATTAGACATTTAGACTCACGGAGGCATTAGTTTGTTCAACGCTTCAAGGATGTGCTTATTAACAGTAATTGTACATTTTATATGGTTACTGTTTCCACTCTATAGTTTAGTAATCTTTGGCCATCAAAGGATTGGAATTCAGCCAATTCAAGTTCAGGTTGTGGGTCATTCCAGCAGGACACGGAACACTGGTTCCATTTTATTTTTAATAATAGGAAACATGTTTCAAAAAATATTTCCTTGTTTATCGAATAAATTGGATGGATTAGACTGGCTTTATTGCTAGTATGAGCTTGAGACTTGTACTAGTTCTGAATCTTCTGATACAAAACATGGAGTTAAGTGAGTTAGTCCTTTTTTTGTGTTAAGTTGGGTCTTCGATTTTCATGACCCAATTTTAGACCCGTGAATAGTGATTGTAACAAATGTGGATCCCACACCTTAGTTTAGATAGTTTTTACGAGTCTAAAGGATAAAGTTGAAAAATAAGAAGTGAGTCTTAAAAATTAAAGGATAATATTTTGTTTTTGTTAAGACTCAAAGTGAGTTCGGGGATAAAGATAGTCTTAATAAGTGTAGCTACAAATCATCACAGCCCATTCAGGCATTCATACTACTTATTTGAGTGTCATTGTTATTTTCTTCACTTTTTTCTCACTATATATGTACTTCGAATCATGTTCTCATTCTTTTTCATTGCCAGGAAATATTGATAAAAAAAACTTTCGGTAGTCTTGCCATAGTGATGAAATCCGTAGGTAAACAAACCATTATGCTGGTACTTGCATCTAGATAACTCAAAACTACTATTCACATAATTGCACTAGGCGAATGTCCTTGAAAAGAAATTTGTAATTGTTCTTCATACCAGTAACTACGGTGTAGAATATTGCGACTGCTGGTCTCCCCCTTCTCCATCTACTCTCTTTAAAACTTTGACCCGACCCCCCCCCCCCCCCCCCCCTCCCTTTCCCTCCATCTCTTTCGTGAATTTGTTATTCATACGTGTCTCCCTTTATATGTTCTATGAGAATGTTCTTCCCGACCATGGTGAGATTTATCTATCTCTTCACATTAGAGTTTCAAGCTCTATGTCGATCCATAGTAATGTGGAATATTAGTGTAACATTGACTAGTATGGTGGTGTTGCGACCGATGATGTATTTTTGTCAATAACCTACGTTTCCTCTTAGTCTCTATATTTTTCCCTATTTCCTTATTCGGATTATTCGGGTCTTCTTCTCTGTTTCCTTTCATGGATCGATTTATGTGGTTCAAAATCACTTTCTTATTTCTTGTGCAAAAAAGAATGGGGAAGAATATATAGAGTATAGACTAGGAAGGAGTAGTATTTATCCAATTCAAAACGTGACGAATCCATATATCCAATTGTGTAAGATTGGTTAAGAAATGGATGATTTTAGGGATATTTGCTGTTAGGAAATGTGGTTGTGTACAATTCTCATAGACATGTATTCCATTAATTTCAATATTTTGTGAACAATAGGTCTTATTTCAGACGGCCATTTTCGCAAGAAGCTGACCATTTTTATGGTCAGATGTAAATGGGAACATATGGCCTCTACGAAGGCTTCAGACAAAAATGGCCGTCTTAAATGAGAATTTTTGTTTTGTGAATATTCCGTGTTACCTCTTCCTCCAATTGATGACTTGATTTTTCTATTTCAAAAACAAAAACTAGGCATACAAGTGTAAGCATTACTGATCTGCATGTATGAACTCAGATAGTTTGTATTATGGCAGGATGGGTATAGCTTATGTTTCGAATGTCGCAGTACGAGAGAATTTTCGTCGGAAAGGAATTGCTAAACGGCTGATTGCCAAAGCTGAGGCTCAAGCCCGCATCTGGGGCTGCCGTGCAATTGCACTCCACTGTGACCTCAATAATGCAGGAGCGACAAAGTTGTACACAAGCCACGGTTTTAAATGTGTCAAAGTACCAGAGGCCGCAAATTGGCCCCAGCCTAAGACCTCTCCCAATGTTCAATTCGGGTTTATGATGAAGCTTCTAAGAGTCCCTCCTGAGTAAATGAACAAATGTGTCAATGGAGTCACAATCGGAAATCATGTATAAAACTCTGTTCGTGTCTTGTACAAAAATCAGCTCCTGTAGATGCCTTAGTCCTGTCATTGTTTGTTGAAGTATATACCTGTGGTCAGACGATACACAGAAAATCAGAAATTGATCCATTATACGCTGTAAATTTGAGGTGCAAAAGAATGTCCTTGGGGGCCTCGTTTGAAATTTCTCACACTTGTGTGGAATTATTGCAGTCCCAAATGTTTCGGGAGTCCTAGGGGAATTTATTAATATTTTTCTAAAATGGAGCTTAAAATCAACCAAGTTAACAAGATTGGTGTGTTGTATCTAATTACCAAAAATGGGTCCACAGCTAGGTTCGTATTGAAGTCGCTCACGCCTCATCGACTAGTACTCTTTGTAACATCAGAATAAGGTAAAATAAGGAAAACAAAATCCCAGTTTGATCATACGATTCTACCATTTTAAGGTCCAAAAATGTTTGACCGATCCTGGATCTTACGATTTTATAATGGCCGTAGAATCTCACGATTCTATTCATTTGAAAATTTATAGAGATATGATCATAATACGATTCTACAATTTTACGATTCTAAGATTCATTTCCATAATTAAAAAAAATAAATTATTTTTTTTATAACGACATTGTAAATCCAAATTGCACAGGCATATATAAGACATTTAAAAATTTATAGTATATAGTATATAATATTGTCTTTCGTTTTATAACATTTTGTTTACAAACAGTTTTAGTTTGCCTTACAATTTTTTTTTTCACAGAAATCAAAATAATAGAATTATAATTGACATTTAGCCAGATAAAAATATCCTTTCAATCTTTCATCCTAAGCCATAATAAGTCACGTGTACCTGTGACTTGCGCTGTTAATTACATCTATAAAGGTTTCAAAATATTGAATATCTACAATATAAGGATACCTTGCATCACATGATCACTTTTAAAGTAAAAGTTCTGGGTAAGCCTAGCAAGTTTAATTACGCCGCTTATATATAAATGACATCATGAAAGTACAATTAAGATTTTTATATGTAGCTAATTGCTAACACAAAGTTAAGATAAAATTTGCTGTACTTTAAGATGGGAGTAAAATTAGTAGTTCATATCCAACAAATGTTTCATCCTTCATCTCGGTCAATTTTAATGCGGAGTTAAAACAGAACGTAAGTAAATCACCATGACCGAGCGAGTATAATAATACATGAAAATGAACACCACCTCATTAAACAGGATAACATAGAATATTCAACAATGTGGAAATACTTTAGCTTTATCATTGACGAAGAAAATTTATAACTTGTAGCTATGTCCAACTTTTCCATGCGCTACAAAATTTTAAAACTTGAAAAAAAGCATAACACGACAATCATGTTTCAGATTTCAGACTTTTAAAACAAAGGGCAAAATTCAAAGTTAATGTAATACTCCGTATTTATGTGTGTTGGCACTCTGCCGAGTAAGGCTTACTCAACCGAGTGGGTTGGTCTGTCGTCTAGATTAACATTCTGTTCTTGTGTACTCGGCTGAGTGAGTTAGACACTCGACCTAGTAAGTTGTAGTCGACCGAGTACATGTTATACTCGATCGAGTACGACGGGTTTCGAGAGTTTTTGGACGGTTGATTAAGGATTAATAAGAGGGATTAGGTTTCATAATTATCATTACGTTTCACAGCAAAACCCTATTTTCTCTCTCAAAAACTCTCTATAACTCCTCACGAACATCCTTAATCTTACCGTGACGGATCCGACCTATCGCTACTTTGTTGATTGCATTGGTATGTATCTTTACTTTGTGATTTGTATGTATTGTTATAAACTCTAATTGATTTGGGGGAAAGAGAAACAAGGGTTAGTATTAATTATGTTAATTTCATGTTTAAGGGAAGGAATTCATAAAAGAAGACTGTTGATAGATTGATTGTGATTTGCTGCAGATTTGCGAAAGGCAGGGTTTCCCTACTCAGTAATTGTGTTGCTAATTGATGTGATGAGATTGTTATTGTGATATTGTGATTGTTGATATTGATGATGGTCACTGTTGTGACAATGATGGAGTTTGGGATTGTTGTGATGGTTACTATGGTTTGGTGATTCCGTTGGGAGACAGATCACGCCCTGACTTCGCCCCCGTCGTTATCCCGCCACGTGGGGGATGTGCACATTAATGTTCCGGGTTTGTCTCGCTGCGGTGAGATTGAATTTCGACGCCCGTGGCTGCGGTCCAGGGTCAATTAGTGGTTTTGTAGAGCAGGGATGGTAACCTGAGCTTACTGAGGTGTCCGCTGCGGTGACCCTCCGGTTTTTTTCCCTTGTGCTTATCTTGTACGTTGGTTGGTATATGCGAATACTGACCCCGTTATTGTTTTAAAAAACTGTGATGATCCATTGGGGATTGGGGAGCAGGTGATCAGCAGGTAATTTATTGAGCTGCGCTGGGATGTTGAGGGGATCACCACTATCGAGTCATAGCTTCCGTGGAGTCTACAAGAGTCGTGTTTTAGACATTACTTCACTTTATCTTATGATTGTCATTTTGAACTATTGATCTAGACGGTATGCCGTCTAGTTTGAGACGATGTATTGATATTTAAACATTAATTAAATAGATATTGTTTCCTTTATCGCTTGAATTGTACTACCTCGGGCAATCGAGATGGTAGCACTCCCATGTGCTAAGGGGGTCTTGTAAGGCACCTTGGTGTATGAGGATGTTACAAAGTGGTATCAGTGCGAACGATTTCGGAACCTAAAACCAATGAACCCAATGAATTAAAAGAGTCTAATAAAATGAACCAGGGTAGGAGTCATAGGGAGCTACCTCAAAGATTCAAGAGACGTCCCAAGATCGCACTCTTGCCTCTATAGCTCTTACTTGGTCAGTATGGGAAGTGTCAGGCGTTATGTGTATTTGTTGTTGTTAATGTGTTGCATGTTGAGAATATGTGGAATGGTAGGCATGAGTGTGGCGTTGCGGCCTTAGTTATTCGGGTGATGGTCGGTTTTGCTTTATGTGGAAGGATAGAATTACTATTTTGGCATGACGATAAGTTGTAGTATTAATGTTTGGTATGATAGTGGAAGTTAAGGAATTTTATGTTGTAAAATGGTATGTGATGTTGTGAGTACTTCGTGGTGGCTCGGGTGCTTGGTCTTGTTGAGAGGCTGAGTTTGATATGATCAGGTGAGTGTTAGTAGGTGTTATTAAAGAGTTGGAGTACTTGTGTTGTAACACCCGGAAATGTACCCTATTTTTCTAGTAGAAATATTTTACGAAATCTTTTCAGCAAATTTAAGTTTTAATTTAGAATTTAAAGTTTCGAGTCGAATTTAGAATTTCCGAGTTCGTATTTGGAATTTCCGCGAGATTTCATGTGAATTCCATTTTTAGCCGTCTTTGACTTTTCTTGACTTTTGAGCCGTCTTTGACTTTTCTTGACTTTTGAGCCGTCTTTGACTTTTCTTGACTTTTGAGCCGCCTTTGACTTTTCTTGACTTTTGAGCCGTCTTTGACTTTTCTTGACTTTTGAGCCGCCTTTGACTTTCGTTGACTTTTCCGACTCACCCTACATATACTCCCTCAAACCCTAAACCTAATTCATTTCCTCACAATTCATTTCCTTCTTCTTCCTCACCATAAACACCAAAAAACTTGCCTCCATTTTGATCCGTCTTAGATTCGTCGCTACTTCTTCGTTATTCGCTCAAATTCGCGTAAGTTCGTCTTATTCTTCCCCTCTCATCTTCCGCTATCCGTATTGGTAATAAAATTACCGTCTTTCTCGCTTTTTAAATTATCCGTCTTTCTCAAGGTGAAGTATATTCATCTTATTTTGCCTAATTGTAGGTGGAGACTACTAGGAAAGCTTAGTAACCGTTTAAAGACGCGTAAAGGTAACGGTGAAGGGGTACTCGGTATCATTTACGTGCTTTTACATGCTTATATTGCTAGAAATGCGTATTAGAATACGATTAGTACAGTTTAGGAATCATGTTATGGATGATGATTATTGTTATTTGATTATTGTTGATGATGAATATTGATTGTTGATAGTTATTAGAAATGGATTATGAGAATTGGAATTTATAGGATTGAATTTATGTTGAAGGCTCACGGGTGACTTGTGCAGTTTCACTGCACTGACCCTTTTTCGTAAAATGATCATATCTCCTTCGTTACTTGCTTGTTTTAGGCTTGTGACCATTCGTTGGAACCGTAAGAGGATAAGCTATCACCTCGACTTGGAATTTCTGTATTTTCATGTCTAGAACTCTAGTTATGACCGTTTGAAGTGGACCCTTGTTTTCGTTGGGTTCCAAACAACGTTGTTTTGGGGGGTGATCTATGTTTTTATTCGTTATGCTTCACAAACTTTTTCTAATGCTTATGTATCATGTATTGATTCATTTTTATCATAGTTAAGTTTATATATTTCCCTATTCACATGTTTTGTGACGGTTTGTGGTATGTCCTACTTTGAGTCTTTTTACAAATGTTACGGTTTGAGCACTATTTTGGATGTGGGCTTTGCGATCTCATTCCCTTGGTTACCTCCACGTTCGTAAGGCTGGAATGTTGGAACGGGGAGGTATCCTACTGCTGAAATGCATGTGTTAGTGGGCATACGACGACGTTGTTGGGAGTTGAACGCTATGCGTTGATCGACCCGGCCGTCAAATGTTGTGTACTTGCGATGTGGTGTTATTTGCATGTAGCGTACCGCTTGTTATGAGGCTTGAGCTCTTTTCCGCCTCTTTCGTGAATTGATCTACAGAATTTGGGGTACTCGGCGTTTTCTTTGTAAGACCGAGTCTTGGATGCGAAATGTCATCGCATGTCGAATCGGAAAACGTTATATTCCGAGATCCTGGCCAGGTTTAGACTAGTACCGTATTATTATCGTCGTGCTACCAGGAGGAAATTAGTCTACATAGGCGAAATGTAAGCATCGCGTATGAGTTCAGGGAAATGTGATCCGTTGGATGCATGTTAATCATACTTGCCATGTACACGATGCTAGTGCGTTTCATTTACAGTGAGAGATGTCGTCGTGTCGTCGTCATTGAATGCGTGATTTCATGATATTATTCATGGTCATTGCATGATTGGGCACCGTCGTCTTTGAATGCGTGATTTCATGATATTATTCATGGTCATTGCATGATTGGGCACCGTCAATGTATTGGTTTGTGAATGGATGATAATATGTTGGATTTATTGTGATCATCGCATGACTTGGCATGGTTTGTTTGTCGAGTCTCAATCTTATCAAACTTATACCGCTAACGGTGAGATGCAAGCCCTAGTGAGCGTATTCGGTTGCCTAAGAGTGTCTTTCCCCGAGTCTTTGAATAACATGATGGATTCGGACTTGTATTCCATATGCTCTTGTCATTATATCTCGAATTGCCTATCTATCCTTATCGTATCTCACATGTATATCTATATGTATGCATGCTTTACTTTTGTATTTCCTTCTATGTACGTTTAATGTGATATGGCTGGGAGAACCCGGAGTTACTCCCCACTGACTGTGGCGTTCATGTTTTTCATGGATGAACAGGTTGCTTGCTTGGATGGTTTTTGCTTGACATTTTGGGTTCGGGTGTGAGCTAGCGGGCGTTGTCCCTGGATTAAAACACCTCTAGACGATTTTAGCTTGTTTGCTAAACACTTTACTTGTTAACTTTTTGGAGAGACTTCGTCTCTTGTTGTAGTATAATTCGTACTTTAGTTTGTAATATTTGACACTCCTCGTATTCTTTCCTTGCATGTATAAAGGTTTTAAAATACCATATTTCCGCTATATAATTCACATGCTTGTTTGTTTTATTTTTTCGCATTCGCGAGGGATGTCACATCGATTCTTTAGACTGGCGACCATTTACCTGAGTCGGTGTAGTTTCCGAATGATTTTGGTTTTTGTCCTAGGTAGTGCCGTGAAAGGAGGCCGATGGACATCTTCTGGGTCATGGTGATCTGCATCATACAGTGTAAGATGGGTCAACAGGAATTGTCCACCCACGTTGGGTATTAACATCTTCGGGCCACTCGAGGAGTAGTAACTGGAAATGCGTGGCCACGCTCGGAAGAGATCTCTGGTAGATTTTCCGGGTCAGACAGTTACTCTCCCAGATCGAGAAAACCCTCTATTTATAATTTCAATTGCAAGTGCGACCTGTAAGACACCTTGCAATGAGTGGGAGGATGTGACGCAAAAGAGACAAGAGAATCGGTAGCACACAACTTGTCGAGACAAGTGGGAGAAATTGTAGGAGGAGGAGTCCTCCGCAATAGTGTTGCTACATGCACAACTTGTATCGGACAAGTGGGAGATTGTTGGAGTAAGTGTCCTCCACAATAGTGCATTTATATAATAAATCTCATTTGGAATATACGTGGCATGATTAGTATATTTTGATACTCCACGTCAGTTGATTAACGTAAATCGGTAACGCTTGGCTGACTAGAGTTTGACGTTATTGTCGTATGACGGCGGTAATCAACTGATCCCTTTAGGTCACACCTATAGGATGAGACCCAAATAGAATACTAATTATTTGTATACGATACAGTTTAATTAGAGCATTACATATATTTGATATGTACGTTTAGTTACGAGAGTTATTTATTGGAAATTGAGTTGCGAACTCATTCCACTTAAGTTTATTAGTCAATTATACGATAACTGACTGAATAAATTTTACGTCTTATTTTAATACGATTAAATAAGATTTAATTTAGTGATTAATCGTTAATTCATTAAATTAGTTGAGGTTATGCATATATTTTGAGGTAGAGGTAATTAGTTAATTATATTTACAAAGAGTTGTAAAATAAATTAACTAGGCATTGTGGGACCCATTATATATTGATATAATGGTAAAATATCACTTAAAAGTTAAGTACATATTGTTTATTAATTTATGTCGTATAATTGTATATGATCAAATTAACATCTAATTATACTAGATAATTAAGCATATGATTAATAAGTATTTGTGGGACAAATATCAAAAATCAAAATGGACCATTATAAGTCTCAATGGTCCGGTTTTGTGCACATGGAAGATGCATGTGTGTTATTCTTTTCTTAACACACAATTCACTATGTTGATAGTGATATATCATCCTAGCTTTAATCATTACTACTTAACCCATACTCTACCTTCTTACACAAGAATAAAAAATAAGCAAAATTGAGTCCTCTTGGAGCTCATGTCATCCGGCCATATGGCCTTTATATTGACCAAAAGGTGTTCAATTTTGTATGCTTCTTCACTTGCTTATTTTTCTTACTTCTATCACTACTCAACTTCTCACTAAACTCTCTATATACAAACTAATATTCTCTACATATTACTAGTGTAGTAATATTCTAATATTAGTAGTATTATGTCTTACTTATTATCTAGTTAATAATAAGGTAAGATTATTTGGGTTTAATCTTGGGTGCAACACGAAGGAGACCTTCTACTTTGGAGGTTGTTTTATGGAGGATCATCTATCAATTTCATGATCAAGAACAATAAGAAGGAGTTCTTATTGTGCCCATATTGGACCGAAAATTTCCATTGTGAGGAAATTCATCTTATCTTTATATTTATGCTTTTATATTTGCATGCATGATAACTAGATCCTAAATCATTAAGTTAATGCAATTTAATGAACTAATTAGAGGAGTCTAATTAGAGGTCTAGGACTTTCAGGATGAAGACATATGGAAGCTTGGACTTATTTTATTGTCTTTTTTATTGGGTTGTATTTTGTGACATTGTTTTAGAAACTCTTTATTTCCTTGTTTGACAATGGAAATTTGTCTATTTCCTTTTATTAACATTTGGTTGTAATTGGATATTAGTGACTTGGTTTTCAACCCAAGTCACTCAGTTTATGGAAACCTTTTCATTCTAAAACTTGTCATTATACTCTACTTGCACTAATAGCATAAATTGTATTGACTCAAATTGATCATATTAGTATTGTGATGATTGAATCATTATAATAAAAGGCTAAGAATTCGATTCTTACTTTGAAAGATCAATTGTTAAGTCAAATTGAGTTATTGAACTCAAAATAGGGTATCTACCGAACCAATTGGCCACACCACTTATAAAGTTTGTAAATGACATGAATATGAGTCCACCTCTTTAGCTCAAAGCTAAGATTCGATGTCTTTACAATAAAGTCTTTAATAGATCACTTAAGGTCGTGTTGTGTTACTTCTACCTCCCTCACGAGTATGAGTACAAAATTGTTTGTGGCTCATAAGGCTATCTTTAAAGAAAATAGTTGTATTTTTCTAAAGATAGAGTGGGAGAAAATAAGCCACAACGTAAAACTAGTTAGGAACTAGTGAGGAAACCAAAAGAAAATGTTCTTAGGTTAGACTCAAGACTAGTGAGGAGACCAAAAGAAAGCGTTCTTAGGTAAATCCTTAGTCTAGTAACAAGACCAAAAGAAAATGTTCTTGAAATAATAAGATTATGATCTATGAAGTGGATGTACCTAGAAATTTTAAAATTCAATTTTCTAACATAAGAGACTTATGAAACTAAATGGAATCTACGCAAAGAAAATGTTTTATTTGGAGTTGTTCAATTATAGTTGCATGGATAGACATATAGATGTCTTCAAAAGCTAAGTTAATGCGTAACTATGCTTATATCTGAATCATCAGTCAAATACCTCATAGTAGGTGTGTACAAGATACACAGCAAAACCATATGTCCAAATAGGGATTTGGAATAGGATGTGTACATGACACAAGCCTAAGATATTTACCAAGAGGTTATGTTTTTTCTATTATAAGATATAAGAAGAGTTTCACTCGAATTGTCGAAAGGTCATGTATAGACATGAAGTTCAGTGAGAGTTAAAGTCATGTAAAGACATGAAGTTCAGAGGGAGTTAAAGCTATCATGTAAAGACATGAAGTTCAGTGAGAGAAATTGTTTTCCACGTAAACGACGTATCACTCACTGAGAGTGACATATTCATATTACCTTTTTGAAAGGACTTGTTGAATTTTAATGTTGGATGAAAGAGGGCAACATGTATACTAAAATCAAAATCTATTGTGGAATAGAAGATTTTAGCTTGGCATTTAAAAAGTGTCTTATATTGATAAGATCCTTTATCTATTTCAACAAGTTAAAATAGGTTATTCATGTTGATGAAAGTGGGATCACTATGAAAGGGTCATAGTCATCCACTGAACCTAAGAGTTGTTGATCTCATGAGTACTAATGTTTCCGCCATTAGGCCAGTTATGTATGCCATTACATGCACGTACCTAAATAAGTTGTATGCTAAGAGCATGACAAGCCCATAACAAATCAATCCACATGAGTGTCATTGGATAGCCTACAAGAACATCCATAGAGTTCTCAAGGAGAACTAGGGATACATTCTTGTGTTTGGTAGAGAAAATTTGAATATGTGGTAAAGGTTACACAAACCCAAATTTCCAAACTTATAAGGATTTATCCGAATCCTAGGCGTACCTTTGTTATATAAGAAGCAAATAACTAAAAGGATGATTGAAGAGTCAATCATTATAAATTCTACAAATAGAGACCTAGTACATTATGATGAGGATAAGATGGCTTACAAGAAGCTATTGGTAGATCCTTACATCTAAGGACCTATCAGTTGTCATGATAACGAGTGGGAGCATCTTCAAGTTAAAGAGCCCATCACTAGATAGAGATCTAGAAATGTATGTAGATGAATTCATGTTATTAGGAATAACGTTGGATGGAAGGAAAAAACAATTCACAAGGTTGGAATAAATGAATACATGGTGTATTCACTACCCAAGCCTGTATTGCATTTATAAGATCGTCATGAATTGTCATGGACCAAATAAACTTTAGATTATATTATATGAAGCATTAACATTGTGTTGATTGTTCATATATGATAATCACATTTATCGTTTGAGTTTCTAAAACTTGTTTTTGTGCTTTGTTATATCCAAATGGGTTGTAGAGACAACTATTGAACCCCATTAAAGTGGACTGGATTAACATAGCATTGACCCCTAGTTGCTTATATGAGGTGACGTCTCCAAGTGACTAGAGTGTGAGGCGATTGATGGCAAGTTCAAATGCCATAGGGTCATAAGGGATGACCAGTCGATCACATAGGCAGACAGTAAGGGACAATCTGTCGGGCAGTGACCGCTTATAGAGTTCTGGCAACTCTTGTAGCCTGGTCGTGGCAAGAGCTACTATAGTATTCTTTTTGGGTCAATTCTTTGACTAAAGACTGTTCGCCTAAGGTGGCACAGTTTCAGAGTGACTTTGATTTATGCTCTACGACCTTCGTAACTGGGGTCAAATGGGCATCTTTTGGGTCATGATGAGTTGTGGCTATGCAAAGGGAATAGTGCGATAGGAATTGTCCACCCCATGTCAGGGTTGTTTTAAAATCTCAAGGCCACTCGAGGAGGAGTAAGCTGAAAATGCGTAGCCACGCTCGGAAGGTATCTATGGTAGATAATTCCGGTCAGAGAGTTACTCTCCAGATCGAGAAAACCACTCATGATATGATCAAATGCAAGTACGACCTGCAAGACACCTTGTGTTGAGTGGGAGATATGTAATAGGACAAGAGCATTGGTGATGCACACTTGTCTCGGACAAGTGAAAGATTGTTGGAGTAAATGTCCTCAACAATAGTGCGATCACATAATTAAATCTCAATAATAAGAATACTAAGGGATGGTGAATATTATAATCAACTGGCCAACATAAATCGGTAACAATTAACTCAATTGAGTTTGACGTTACTGTCGTATGACGGTGGTGATCAGTTGATCCCTTGAGGTCACACCTAAAGGACAATCACCTAATCATGTACATTAATTAATTGTATAGTGATACAGATTAATTAATCCCTTAAATTGAACTAAGTTTATATTGTAAGTGAGAATTATATCTTATTGTAATATGATTAAATAAGATACATTTTAGTAATTTAATTGTTATATTACTAAGAATGCATTATGTTTATGAAACATTTGAGATAAGCAAAATTGGTTGATTATAATTACAAAATGTTGTAGATTATATTAACCAAATATGAGATGACCCATTTTATTTACATGTAATAATAAAATGTGACTTAAAATGTTAAGTCTAATTATTTGTTATGAAATTGCATTTAAATTGGTTAAATACAATTTTATAAGCAAAGATTACATGTTACATGTCACATGTCACATATGTGACAAATGACAAATTGCAAAAATAAAATGGACACCCATATTACAATGGGTGCACCGGTTTTATAGTGGGTATTAGGGTGATTAGTTTTTGTGTATTATTCTAATTAAGAAATAGACACAATCATACACTAGACTAATACCTACACTCAACCTAATGCCTTGTTAAGAACAAGTGAAACGGACAACACCACACTCATGTGATGGGTGGGTGGCCGGTCATAGCTACAACAATAAGAAGGATTATTTCCTTCTTATTCAAACACACAATCTAATTTCATTTTGCATGTAATCTCCACTTCTCTCTAAATCACTTTCTTACTCTAAAACTCAAGAAGTTTTCACATAATTTAGAGTTCATATTCTAATAAAATTACTAGTGTAGTAATAGAGTTATTATATTCTTTTAAAGGGTTACTACTTATAATACTAGTGTAGCATTTTAGTAGAGATAAAAAGGGGTTGTCTTGGGTGCTACTAATATGAGTGTTCTTATACTAAGAACTTGAAGATCATCCTCATATTCATAGCTCAAGAAAAATATTTGATAGGAGTTTAAATATTGTGCCCATATTTTTTCATAATCAATGTAAGGAAAAATGTTTCTTCTTACCTTTGTATTTATATGTTATGCATGCATAAGGTCTAAATGGTTTAAGAGTAAACTATTAGTAAAATGATATTACAAATGTCTAATATCGAGTTTAAGAAACTTACATTTTTATGTGCTAAGAAATTGTGGGGATCTTTTAGAGACTTATGAAAAGTAAGTTATTGATTCATTATTACACAATTAATTTTTAATAATAAAATTAATTCATTATGTATTACCAAAACATGTCCTGATGTCACGTCTTATGGGGAATTTGAGACGTACATCAAACTCACATATCCTGATGTCACACTTTATGATGATGTTTGGAGCAAACATGACAAAAGGTTTTCGAAATGGTTGGGAAATGAAGTAAGATCACATTTAAATTTCTTATTAACTAATACTGAGAAGATAAGATCTTAATATAATTAATATATTGTTTTATTGATATATAGGCTTATAAATTGAAGGATCCTTTAATAATAGCTCTAGCAGGGGGTCCAAGTAACTGGGTGAGGACCTGGAGAAAATATTCTATCAATTGCTATAAATTTCGTGCTTTTAAAGAGGGAGTTGATGTTCTGAAAGCAAGTATGAGCAATGGGGTTTGTGTGAGTTCTACTAAAGGGTTGGACTACTACGGAACCCTTAATGAAGTAGTTGAGCTTTCTTATTATACCGAGTACAGGATTTATAAGGTCATATTGTTTAAATGTGATTGGTTTGATAATTCCCCACAAGGACTTAGTATCCATAAGGTATACGGACTTGTCAATGTAAACTTAAAAAAGAAACTTCGTGGACATAACCCATTTGTGGCAACTTTTCAAGTCGATCAAGTGTGTTATGCTCTTTATCCAACCACTAAGAAAGATAATCAATGGTCGGCAGTTTTTAAAATCAAGTCAAGATCGTATGTTGATGCTCCTGTTGACGAAATTGTCTTCCAAGAAGATGTGGTTGTCAGTAGTCAGTCAATTTGACCAATTTTGGTGGAAGAGACACATAGTGAGGATGAATATGAAGTGGTTGTTGAAAGGGGTGAAGGGGAGTATGACAAGGACATTGGTGAAGAAAAGGAAAAAGATGATGAAGATGAAGAGAGTCAAGAAGTGCAAAATGAGGAAGACGAGGAAGAAGTCGGAATGCTTTTTTCAAATGATGAAACTTTGTAAATTTATAGTGATAGTGATAGTGAGGGTCACTAGTTGTAATTCTCAATTAGTGATAATAATCTATTTGTACAAAAGTATGAATTTAGTCAAAATACAATGAAATTTGAAACTTTGCATTGTAATTCAAAAAGTTACTCACGGTTTTTATATATTGAACTACCTAACAATTTCCATTGTATATAACTTTTACTTATGGCATGTGGGTTTATAAACCGGCTCATACGTAACACTAGTCGATCTCGTCTTGCTGATGAGGAGGAGAACGAGGAGGAGGCGACCTCAGATGACACGAGCAGGAGTGGGAGCAGGTTACGATGCCGACAACGCAACATGAGGGGACGCGGGTTATTCTGTCTCGCAATCCTGACATAGGCCATTGGTAAGTGTCTCATATATAGAAAACTTTTATTATCGCTAACTTTATTTTATTATAACTTTTACGCTAACTTTTATTATAACTTTTATTATCGCGTTAGTTCTAATATGTATCTTTTTCAGGTGGGATGACAAGCCGATCAAGCAATACGTTACTTGGTCTTTCATTCGTACCATCGGCCGGGAGTACTTCACCAAATGGAGTGAAGCGAGCCATTATCTGCGTAGGAGGATGTACGAATACTTTCAGGTATATTTTATTACGGTTCTAGCTATTACTAAAAAGTAATTGTTTTCATTCAAAACGTGATGATGTACGATTTTAGCAATTACTAACAAGTTGTTTATGATGAAATAGAATCATGTGAACTCGGTCGATCCGAACTACGACCCAAAGCCCGAATGGCAGAAAGAGGTCACGAGGCGGATTACCTCACTTGTTGGTGGCCTCAAATATAACAAAAAAAAGGCCGGATTGGGTGCCTGTATCTTGGTGGGAAACCATTAGAAAAAGGGCCGCAATTGATCCCGAGTTTGCCAAGAAGTCCAACATAAACAAGGTAAATAGACGGTCGGGTGGCGAGAAAGCTTTGGGCACCCATACTCTAGGCCGGAAGAGTTGTTCCGATGCATTTAAAGAATTGGTAAGTTCTTTCAGATTGATCCTACGCCGTACAAGTTGTTTGAGAAGACAAAGAAAAACAAGAAGGGCGAATGGGTTAATCCTAGAGGTGCTGAGACAAACGTAAGTTTTTCTAATTATTGCTAAGGAGTTTTTTTCTTATATCCACCTTTAATACTATTTATTTGCTTTGTTTTGTTTTATCTCTTAATGTTTTTAATTATACTAGTTTTTTTTTGTTTTTTCAGGAAACTTACACCGAAGAGATGAGTCAGCCAACGCCAACTGGCGAGACCCCAGACAAGTTCCATGCATACTATAAAGCTGCAAAGGGATTCGATAAGAAGTCGAGGCTATTCGGGATCGGAAACAAGGGGAAAGAAGTGTGGTATGATCCACCTTGCAAAAAAAGTGCACACGCATCTTTCTCTTACAATCCTACTGATTACACTCGATTCGCAAGTGAAAATGCTCAAATGAAGGAGCAATTGAGTGCACTTGCGAATGAACAAGAAAATGAGCGAGCTGCCCAACTTGCCATTGAAGCACAAGTACGGCCAATCAACAACAAATGGAGAGCCAAGCCGAGCAAATGGCCGTCATGCAAGCAGCGTTGATGGCGTTTCTTCCCCCGGGCTTGTGCCATTTCCCTCCTCCACGTCAAAGAGACGACAACGCGGACGACGTGCACGGCTTTGGACGGGGTTCCGTTACCCCCTTAGGTTAGTAATTTATCATCTATTTAAGTTAGTGTTTATGTCAAAGACATTAGTTTTGTCTAAGTTACTAAATCGGTTGAATTTGTAAGTTTGTAAGAAAGTTGTATGAATTTGTTTAACTTTTTATGTAATGGATTTTTTTTTCCAATTTCCATCGATCTTCCGCCTTATTTTTGTTGCCTTTTGTTGATCTCTGCTCATGCGTCGACGTGAGTATGAATTACCGCTTTGCGGTCGACAAATGTATATTTTGTATTGCAGGTTTTGTTGAAATTTTCATCGTTTAAAACAATGCAATATACGCATTGTGGCTGGACAGCAGGCTGCTGTTTCCAGCCACCGGTACATTAACTACTGACGGAAATTCCGTCAGTAAGGTCAATATTAAGTCAACATATATTGACCTTACTGACGGAATTTCCGTCAGGACAGTCAATATTATGTTGACTTTGACCTTGAACTGTTCGACGAATCATCCGTCAGTGAACCGTCAGTAAATTGGTTTACTGACGGAAAATCCTTCAGAGGTCAAATTTTTGTTACCATTTGAAGTGAAGCACGTTATTGAGGGATTTTCCGTCAGTAATTGGCTTTACTGACGGAATTTTGGTGTTTCTGACATATTTTCTCCGTCAATTTCCCGACTTCGTTTTGTAGTGTCATAGCCTCACTGTTTGGGAGGGGAATTGAGTTGCTCCCTCGAACCTGCCACTAGAATTTCCCGTCCTCGGGGCGCCTCACGATTCACTCAAGTTTTTGCTTTAAGTAATCTTCCGTCAATAAAGATTGCCCCTTTAAAAATTTCAATTGCCTCTCATTAAAAGCACTCTTGCAAAACGCATTGGCATTTTTGGTGACAATTCCCCCAATATGAATCCCAGTTGGGCTAAACGGATCGTTTGTCAATTTTTGGAAATGAAGAGCAACGTGATGGTCAATGTTTGCCCCAAACTTCTTCGGCTTTTGAAACAAGTAAGCCGCCAAAATTGAAAGCTCATCAGACCAGAAGTTATGGCATTCTTCCCGTCCAAATAAAGTCCACCCCATGAATCTATGCCATATGCAAATTTGGGCGTTATGGCAAGCATTGGCCGGTTTCTTAGCCCCCTTCTCAAATTCCATACCCGAGATAGCAATCCACACATCATTCAAATTAAAATCATCTGTAACCTTGTAAGTCTTGTGAAATTTGACCCCCAAAATCTTACAAAACTTCTCCAAGGGGACGGTAAAATCAATATTAGGAAGGCGAAAGCTAATTGACTTGACCATGACCGAATTACGGTCCTTTTCATGACTAAAAGAACTCAAAAGTTCCCATGTGAGACAGGGATTAGTGCGAAAATGTTGCCCATAAAGCTCTACCATACCTAAACCCTCGAAGAGTTCTAGGGTCACGGTATCTAGGCCGAAGTTTCTCATAGAATTTCTACAAATAAATCGTTAATGGGGGAGGTTTTGGCGTTTAAAGCATTGAAACTTACCTCTAGCAACCTCACTAGTGAAAAAAGCATCCGAAAAATCTTCATCCGGACCCATTCCTTCAATTACTTGTTGAAGTCTTGCCTCCAATTCCGCCTCAAGTTGGGCTCTAGTCCTCTTCTTAGGTGGTTGTTGAGCCATGGTGAATTTGAGCAAAATCAATCCAAATTGGGGGAAAAAATTAGGGGTTTTGATTTGGGGGAAGATTTTGTGGAGTGAGATGAGTTTCTATTGAGGTTTAATGGAGATTGAGTGGAGTATGTGGTGATTTTGGGAAACATTTTATGGAGTTAGTGGTAGGAGGAAAGAAGAAAAATAAGAGAAGAAGAATGAAGAAGGGAGCGTCTGGTAAGTATAAATCCCCTGCGGTGTTCTGGGCTGGTTGGGGCAGTGGCCGCTGGGTGCCCGGCCTGGAGTACCTGCTCTTCAATTCTTCCACTCGCAAAGTCTTCCTTCTAGAGTGCTCTGGGCCGGTTGGGGCACCGGCCGCCGGGTGCCCAGCCTGGAGCACCTGCTCTTCCCTTCTCATCCTTTCTTGTTTACTAGAAAATTTTCCCAAGTCACCCAACAATCACGACTCAATCATCATTTCCTCAACGAGACGGTTTCAAGCCAAAACCCGACTACAATTCTTCCAATCCCCACCAAGAGAAAAGCTTCTTCCAAGGACCTAGTTACCCGAGTATGCAATCCTAAATCCTCATAACTACTCCTAAAATGCATGCTATATACAAAAACTGGTAGTTATTGAGGAACTCCACCAAACATATCAAAGGATATGAGATTACAAACAAGACTCTTCCTCGGGAAGAGGATCCCCAAGAAAGAGCATTTCAACCGTGCCTTTAACATCTCCATCATAATACCGCTTCACTCGATGACCATTCACCTTGAAGTTGCCACCCTATTCACTCCAAAGCTCAAATGCACCATGAGGCGATATATCAACAAATTTAAAAGATCCCGACCATCTAGACCTTAGGTTGCCCGGAAATAATTTAACCTTTGAATTGTAAAGGAGGACTTGATCGCCAACGCTTATGTCTTTCTTCACCAACTTGACATCATGTCATTTCTTCATTTGATCTTTATACACCTTTGAACTTTCATAGGCATCAAGCCTCAACTCCTCGAGCTCACTCATTTGAAGGAAACGCCTCTCTCCGGCCATGTCAATGTCAAAATTTATCTCTTTCAAAGCCCACCACGCCTTATGCTCCAACTTAATCGGCAAATGACAAGCCTTGCCATAGACAAGATTATAAGGAGTTGTGCCAAGAGGAGTTTTGAAGGCGGTTCTAAGAGCCCATAACACATCGGGGAGCTTTTGGGACCAATCTTTTCGATTTTTGCTTGTAACCTTCTCCAAGACGGCTTTAATTTGACGGTTCGAAACCTCCACTTGGCCACTTGTTTGAGGGTGGTAGGCAAGAGCGGACTTGCGGGTGACACCATGAGAGGAGATCAAAGTCTTGAAGGTTCTCTTCCTAAAGTGTGAACCCCCATCACTAATAACCACTATCGGGGTCCCAAATCTTGGAAAAATGTTATTCTTGAAGAGCTTAATAACAACTTTCGCATCGTTTATTGGGGTAGCCACGGCCTCAATCCATTTGGACACATAGTCCACCGCAACTAGAATGTACTCATTCCCACAAGATTTTGAGAATGGTCCCATGAAGTCAATTCCCCAACAATCAAAGAACTCAATTTCAAGAATATTGTTGAGGGGCATCTTGTTTCTTTGCCAAATGTTCCCCGACCTTTGAAATCTATCGCATGATTTGACACAATAATGGACGTCTTTAAACATCGATGGCCAAAAGAAACCACCTTGTAACACCTTTGCAATGGTTCGTGACGTACCAAGGTTGCCACCATAGGCCGAATTGTGAATCATATCCACTATCTCCAATCCTTCTTCTCTCGGAACACACCTCCTAAACATGCCATCACCACACTTACGGAAAAGATGTGGGTCATTCCAAAAGTAATGTTTTGAATCATGTTTCAATTTCCTCCTACCTATAGAATCTAGCTCCTTCGGAATGAACCCACTCACAATAAAATTCGCCAAGTCCGCAAACCATGGTGATTTTCCACTAATCATCATCAAGCTATCTTCTCTTAGCCACTCATTAATTGGGCCATTCTCATCTTTCAACTCATGATCTTCGATAGTCAACCTAGATAAGTGACCGGCAACAACATTTTCCACACCCGCCTTGTCTCTAATCTCCAAGTCTAACTCTTGAAGTAATAGGACTCACCTCAAGAGTCTTGGTTTTGCATCTTTCTTCACCAACAATTGCCTCAAGGCGGTGTGATCCGAGTACACCACTACCTTAGAACCAACAAAGTATTGTCGAAACGTTTCCACGGCATGCACAATAGCCAACATTTCTTTCTCCGTTGTAAAGTAATTGACTTGAGTTTGATCTAGGGTCTTGCTAATGTAGTAGATAAAATGGTGTCTCTTGTCCACCACTTGCCCAAGCACCGCCCCGACCGCATAATCGGAGGCGTCACACATTACTTCAATGGGAAGGCTCCAATTCGGTGAGCGGATTATGTGAGCCGTCACAAGGGCCTCTTTCAACCTACAAAAAGCACTCAAGAAAGAATCATCAAATACAAACGGGGTGTCCATAAGAAGAAGAGAAGTCAAAGGCTTGGCAATTTTGGAGAAATCCTTGATGAAACGGCGGTAGAAGCCCGCATGGCCTAGAAAGCTCCTCACTCCCTTCACATTTGTAGGGGGTGACAAGTTTTCTATCACCGAAACCTTAGCCTTATCAACTTCTATTCTTCTCTTAGACATGACGTGACCAAGCACAACCCCCTCCTCCACCATGAAGTGGCATTTTTCCCAATTTAGAACGAGGTTGTGCTCCTCACACCTTGTCAAGACATTTGAAAAGTTCAATAATCCAATATCAAACGAGTCTCCATGGAAACTAAAGTCGTCCATGAAGACCTTCACACTTTTCTCAAGAAAATGGGCAAAAATTGCCGTCATGCATCTTTGAAACGTCCCCGGAGCATTACAAAGCCCAAAGGGCATTCTCTTATAAGCATACACTCCAATGGGGAAAGTGAAGGTGGTCTTTTCTTGGTCTTCCAGGTGTATGGGTATTTGGAAAAACCCGGAAAAACCATCAATAAATGAGTAGTAGGAATGCCTGGCTAATCTTTCGAGCATTTGGTTTATAAAGGGGATGGGGGTAGTGGTCTTTTAGGGTGGCGGTATTTAATTTATGATAATCAATCCACATCCGCCACCCGGTCACGGGCCTAGAAGCGAGGAGAGTCCCATCCTCCTGTTCCACCATAGTCACCCCTCTTTTCTTGGGTACTACATGCACGGGGCTCACCCACGAACTATCGGTGATTTGGTAAATAATGCCGGCCTCAAGCAATTTCATGACCTCAGTTTTCACTACCTCCGCCATCTTGGGGTTCAACCTACGTAGGCCATCCACTTTTGGCTTACTACCCTCTTCCAAGACTATTCGATGCATGCAAAGACTAGGACTTAAGCCTTTGATATCGTCAATGCTATATCCAAGTGAGCCTCTATGAGCTTTCAAGACTTTCAATAGTTCAATTTCTTGGTGCTCACTCAAATTAGCATTGATAATAACGGGATAAGTCTCTCCCTCACCTAAAAAGGAGTACGTAAGTGAGGGAGGTAGGGACTTGAGTTGTATCTTTGGAGGGAGAAGGCCCTCCACCTTCTTCAAAAGCTCATCATCTACCTCATTGTCTTCTCTCATTTCCTCATCATGGAGTGCCACTTGTAGAGTTTCTTCTTCATGTTTTTCTTCTTCTTGTACCTTTGCAACCACTTCTTCTATGCCTTCTATGGAGCAAGCTTTATGAAACATCAGTCCCTACACTAAATGAGGAAGATTAAATTCAAAGATTTCATTCTCCACCCTAAAGGTTAGCCGCCCTTCCCTCACATCAATGAGGACTCCTCCGGTGGCCAAAAAGGGCCTACCGAGGATGATGGGAGTGTGGCTATCCTCCGGGATATCTAGAACAACAAAATCCACGGGAATTAAAAACTTGCCAACCTTAATGGGTATGTCCTCAAGCACACCCAAAGGTTGCTTAACGGACCTATCCGCTAGTTGGAGGGTCATAGAAGTGTGGGTTAAGCTATCAAGCCCAATTCTTTTTTGCAATTGTCAAAGGAATGACACTCATACTTGCACCGTTGTCACACAATGCCCTTGAAATTAGGACACCCCCTACTACACAAGGGATTAAGAAACTTCCGGGATCCCCAAGCTTTTTACGCATTTTGAAAGAGTTAGGATTTATGAGGAGAGCACTACACTCCGCCTCCATAACCATAACATCTTGGGTACCCAAAGTCCTCTTGTGAGTCAAGATGTCCTTAAGAAATTTTGAGTAAGTAGGCATGTTTAATATTGTTGGAGTAGGTGTCCTCCACAATAGTGCGCCACATAATAAATCTCATTAAGGAATATAATTGGGATATTTATTGACTATATTTATATGATTAGTCACTTGATTAACGTTAATCAATAACGGTTGGCTGACTAGAGTTTGACGTTATTGTCGTATGACGACGGCGATCAACTGATCCCTCTCGGTCACACCTATAGGATGAAACCCAAATAGTAACTAATTATTTGTATATGATACAGTGGATTAGACCATTACATATATTGATATGTACGAGAGTTAATTGTTAGAAATTGAGTTTGGAACTCAAATTCGATTAAGTTTATTTTTCAATTATGCGATAATTAAATACTAAATTTAATTTATATCTTATTTTAATATGATTAAATAAGATCTAGTTTAGTAATTAATCATTAATTTACTAAATTAGTTGAGGTTTTACATATATTTTGAGGTAGAGTTAATTAGTTAATTATATTTACAAGAAGTTTTAAAATAAATTAACTAAGCATTGTGGGAACCATTATATATTGATATAATGATAAAATATCACTTAAATGTTAAGTATATATTGTTTATTAATTTGTGTCATATAATTGTTATATGATCAAATTAACACTTAATTATACAAGATAACTAAGCATATGATTAATAAGTATTTGTAGGACAAATATCAAAAATCAAAATGGACCATATGGTTACCATGTGAGCCGAAAAAAAGAGTGTAGTTGTAGTGATGACGGTTCTTCTTATTCATGCACACAAGTCACCATGTGATAGTGACATATCAAGCATACCAAAGTCATTACAAACACTACTACACTCGACTACATTGCAAGAGAATAAAATGAACAAAATATTTGCTCATAAGAGCATGATGACCGGCCATGTTGCCTATAAATAAGACAATTGTTGTTCTCATTTTGCTACTTGGTTTTGGTGATTATTCTACCTCTCTCTCTAAACTTCAAACCTCTCACTAAAACTCTCTAACATTAATATTATACTATATATTACTAAGGTAGTAATATTAATAATATTAAGATATCTCACTATTATTATCTAGTTAATAATACTAGTGATTATTTGGGTACATCTTGGGTGCAACTAGAAGAAGGTCTTCTTATTTGAAGATTGTTGGGGGATCATTTCCTACATTAGCTCAAGAACAATAAGAAGGTGTTCTTATTGTGCCCATCTTATTTCCATTTCAATGTGAGGAAATTTGCACTTCTCTTTATTATGCCTTTATATTTGCATGCATGTTACATAGATCTTTAAACACTAAATTAACTTGTAATTTGGTCACTAATTAGAAGAGTCTAATTAGGGTCTATGGACTTTCAAATATGACCTCAGTGAAAGGCAAGGTTACTTCAAGTCTCTCAAGCATTTTTCGTAATTGAGTGAACTTGAAGTTTTCCTTTGTTTTTAATGCTCTAGAAGAGTAGGGGATATCGGAAACAACAAGTGGAGAATCGGGAGATACCTTTGGAGTGAGAGTTTTCTTAGTTACTTTAGCCTTTGTTATTGGTTGCACCTCTACTCCTTCATCATTGGCCTCCTTGGTCACCTCCTTCTCATTAGGCACACTTTAACATACCCATCTTCACCCTCCTTGGGTTGATTGTCAAGGCTTGAGCTTCCATCAACTTTACCCTTTCCCTTGTCATCATCTTTCAACTCCAAGGTGGGAGTCAAAACGGGCTCTTCAATTTCTTCACCCTCCTCAACATGCTCTTCATATGGAGTTTCATCATTTACCATGTCCATGTAAGGGTTCTCGAGTACTAGCCCACTCCTCAAAGTCACCGCACATGCTTGGTGACTTGAGGAAGCATCCTTGGAGCTTTTCCCTTGAGCAAGAAGACCTCTCGGAGGCCTTTGAGGTTTGTTCAATGCTTGAGAAGTCAACCTTGCTTCCAATTCCTTCACTTCTTTCTTGTGAGTATTAGTGACATTTTTCAAGGCTAAGTTATTTTGGATCTCCATGTTCTTGACAAGTTGCAAAACATCACTCATGGAAGGCTCATTCTCTTGGTGAGGTTGGTTGGTCAAAGAGAGTGCAAATCCATAGCCATTCCGACTACTCAAACCTTGATTGTTGTTCCTTTGATTGTTGAAAGTTCCTTGTTGGTTGTTGTTATAATTACCTTGTTGTCCTCTTGGATCTTGACCATTGAAGTTCAGTCCTTGATTGTTGTGGTTGAAATTAGGCCCTTGGCCTTGGAAAGATTGTTCGTGGAACCCTTGATTTGCTTGGTTGTTTTGGTTGCCTTGGTAAAAATTACCTTGGCCTTGGTTGTTGAAATTTGAGTTCCCTTGGTTTTGGTTCCAATTACCTTGACCTTGATTCCAATTCCCTTGATTTTGAAAGTTACCATGAGTGTTGTAACTTTGATCATTGAAACTTTGGTTTTGAAATTGGTTGTGACCTTGGCTTTGTTGTCAGTTGATGAATTGGTTGTTGCTGTTTCCTCTTGGAAATTGACCTCCACCTCTAGGTTGGGAAACACCCGGACGATTGGAAGTTGGAGCTTGTGAGTGTTGAGGGTTTAACACATTTTGGCTTTTATAGCTCATATTTGGGTGACTTCTCAAACCCGGATGATAGAAGTTGGAGTTAGGATTGTAAGTACCTTGGTTTTGGAAAAGAGGCCTTGAGGGCCTTGGGTTGTTGTTGACCCCTTGAAAGGCATTCACATGTTGAAAATCACTCCCTCCTTCATTGTCATATGACACATTATTCCCACAAACTTCAAAAGTGTGTCCATACCCATTACAAATTTCACAAGTAGGGGTTTGATAAGCTTCCACCATGGAAGGTGCATAAGACCCACTAGCTTCATTCGCATAATGGCCTTGGCTTTGATTGTGAGCCTTTTGAAGCTCGGCCAAACCCTTGGTAAAGGTTTGTGTGAGTAAGTCAGTTTTGGCATTAGTGTCCGCATTTGAAAAGTTCTCACTTTGGTATTTCGAACTCCTCCTCAAGCTATTTCCTCTAGTTCCATAGCTAACCTCCGACTCAAACCATTTTTTTTATCAATGCCGACCCTTGTTGGTCATTCAAATGATCGAAACCTCCACCCGCAGATGCATTCACCATAGCCTTGGTTTGAGGGAGAAGAGTTTGAAAGAATGTTTGAGTGACATACCAATCCGCTATGCCATGATGAGGGCAACGGGCAAGTAGATCAATGAATCGATCCCATGCCTCTCCCAAGGATTCTCCATACTCTTGTTGGAAGGTTGTTATCTCATTCCTTAGCAATGCCGTTTTTGAGGCGGGGTAATACTTGCTTAGAAACTTCTTAGCTAAGGCATCCCAAGTAGTAAAAGTGTTTGGAGCATGGTTATTCAACCACCTCTCCGCCCGGTCTTTGAGAGAAAATGGGAACAACATTAGACAAAGGGTTTCCTAGGGCACACCATTTCTCTTCATGATTGCTACCCTACTCTTAAACATCCTCAAGTGAGCATGAGCATCCTCATCGGGAACACCTCCAAAGCTATCCCGCTCAATTGAACTCATTTGGGCCGGGTGTATTTCGAAGTTATTTGGGGCCAAAACACCGAAATTGATTGGAGATTCGGTATCATAATGATTGGGTCGGTTACGGTCACGTAGAGTAGTCATTTGTGGTTGGTTTTGTTGTTGAGGTGTTCTAGGTGGTGAATTTGGTGGTGTGTTTTGTAGAGTATTGTAGAAAGGGTTTTTGAATGTGGGTTCAATGGTGTCGTTTTGTGGGTGATTGGTTGTTGGAGTGGATGTAGAAGAGGTTGAAGTATTGGCTTGTTGACGCCTAACCGTTGTTGAGTTCCTTACTCGAGCAAGTGTATTAGCTCTTAGAATCCTAAATAACCTTTCGGGCTTCAGATGGCTCAAAACGACCCTTCACCCCTAGGCATGCACTCAAAAGCAACTCAAAAGCAACTCAAAAGCAAATTAGACTCCTAGTGTGTTTTGGGCACACTAGGGAAAGACAATAATTCAAGGCACTCTACAAATAGTCAAGCAACTAAACACCAACAAAAACAACAATAAGTAACTATGACTAAATCTAAGACACAAAGCAAACTATGAGTTTTCTAACGCCATCCCCGGCAACGACGCCATTTGATGAAGAGTGATTATCGTCAATTCACACATCAAAGAAAAACCCAATATAAGTAGTATATAAGGGTCGAATCCACGAGGATGGAGGAGTCAACTACAAGCTTGATCGCGTCCTATTATTTTAGCCTAACAAGAGTTGAATGAGGTGATTAACTACGAATTACTAAATGCAACAAATCGCTAAAAATGATAAGGTTGTAAACAATTTATGAAAAACTAAGGTAAAGGGTTCACCTTAGGGGGATCAATGGGTTAGTCAAGTAATTAGCAAGTGGGTAATAAGTTTGAGTAGAATTAATTGTCAATGTCTCAACAATTAATAATCTTCAACAAAGCTATCTCATTTGTCTCAAATTACTCATATAAACACTAGTCTAATCATGTCTACCGTCGTCGCTTAAGAGATAATCAAACAATACTTGATAAAGTGTGTAACTTTCGTTTAGACAATTCATCGAACACCTAGTGTGCATATGGGTAATACTCTAACTACTCACTCATGTTGAGGGAAAACAAGCAACTAAACAATGAGCAAAAAGAGATTAACATCATATTTTAGAAAAGAAGAGTTCTAACAATCAAATGACAAATAATTAACTTGAAATGAATTGAATTGCATAAACAACTAAAAGATGAAGAAATTATACCAACAATACTTGTATTAATGAAATAGGGAGAATGTCCTCACCCAAAATCTTCAATACAAACCCAAGACTAGGATAGTTCAACTAAGAGAGACTAGATCTAGCTATTTAAATCGAGATACTAAGCTTAATTAAGGAGCGGTTAAGAGAGTAATTAGTAAGTATTAGAGATTACAAATATTGTAAGGTTTTGTGCTAAGAGTTGATAAAAAGCTGCTTACAAAAATTAGGGAGAGGGTATATATAGGTATCTCGAAATTAAGAAAGAAAATAGAAGTGTAAGTGGAAATGCGAGCTTGTGTTCCAGGCCGGGTGCCCGGCCGCCGGTCAAGTGGCCGGCCCAGAGCACATCAGATTCTTCCTTTTCTTCTTCTCCAAAAATATTCTAAGTATAGAAAGGGGGGTTCCAGCCGGGTGCCTGGCCGCCGATCCTCTAACCGGCCTGGAGCACATCAGGATCTTCAAAAACTTTTCCACTCTATTCTGTTGATGTCCGGGTCGGGTAGTGGGTCGGCCGTCGGGTGCCCGGCCGGCGCTACCTGACCTCTTCCTTCTTCCTCTCTTTTCCCTTCTATGTGGGAGTCGTGGTCTGAGCCGGGGGGGCAGGCCGCGGCCTGCGCCACCTGGGAGCTCTCTCTTCATTTCTTCTTCTCATTTTCAAATCCCGACTCATGCAAGGCTTTTATGCTCCGATTTCTTTATTTCCGCCTTAATTCCTGCAAAATGAGATCGACATTCATAGCACGAGAAATCAGGAAGTATAATGCAATTAAAGGCACGCATATCCGTGTAAACAGGCCAAAATGGGGACGAAAATGAGTGAAAAAATGTAACTTATTAAATGCTTATAAGAGTCATCAGCGAAGAAAAGATGAATAATGGGAGCTGAGCCGCGTCCAACTGAGATGCCATGTAGAAACTCTTTCCCTTGACATGCGGTTATGTTATGCGAGAGAATCTCCATACAAAGGATAAAAAGGAAAGGCGATGATGGATCACCTTGGCGAAGTCCGCATTTAGGTTTGACTTGTTTCATAAGTGAGCCATTTAGGAGCGCTTTATATGACACTGTTGAGACACAATTTATGATCATCTTGATAATTGATGGAGGAAAAGAGAAGCATTTAAGAGTGGAGCTCATTTAGGAGCGCTTCATATGACACTAATGAGACACAGTTCATGATCAGCTTGATAATTGATGGAGGAAAAGATAAGCAATTAAGAGTGGCTTCAAGTTTAAGGAAGTCCCACTTAATCCGATCAAAGGCTTTTCTCATATCTACCTTAAAAGCAAAGCGCCCACATTTTCCGTATTTATGCTTATTTATATTGTGAATGAGTTCATGGATAATTGAAATATTGTCTCTAATTTGGCGCCCCTTAAGAAAAGCATTTTGGTAAGGGCCAATAATGGTAGACATTACCCGCGTGAGCCTACTGGTGATACTCTTGGTTACCATTCGCATACTCACATTACATAGACTAATTGGACGATAGTCTTCAATCTTTTGAGGGGTGTCACATTTTGGAATAAGAGTGATGAAGGTCTGTTTAACTCTAATTCGTACCTCTGTTAAGGATTTCCAGTGCAGCAGAGGTAACGTCATTTTTAACCGTATGCCATCATCTTTGGTAGAATAAGGCAAGGAAATCATCAGGCCCAGGAGACTTAATAGCTCCTAATTAGAAGACTGCTTTTCTAACCTCCTTTCCTGAGAAAGTCTTTCTAAGATAGTCCATGTCTTTTTTCTGAATCTTTTTTCATCAAATTTCTTAAATATGTTGGAATCCTCCATTGCTATTTGTGATTGCATTTCGTGATTTTCAGCCGGATTGAAAAGGCAGTAAAAATACGAGTTGAAAGTTTCCCCTTTTAGTTTTTGATCATAGGTCCAGTTTCCTTGAGCATCTTTGAACCCACTAATAAAGTTCCTTCCAGCTAGACCCTTTACCCAGTTACAGAAATGTTTTGTGCTTATCTCTGTCTGTGTTCCATTTAATTTGTAATTTTTGCTCGCTACTTCCAGAAGAGAGACGAAGCCCTTAAGAAATCCTTTATTTCATTATTGGCATTTTCATGATGAGATTCATTACTGGTCTGAATACTCGTCTCCATAGCTTCTCCCAATCGTGTATCAAAGTCCTCCCATTATAATTTCTATTTCTCCTTTTTATCTAAACTCCATTTCTTAATTATCAAGTTATACTAGACATTCTATGTATTGCCATAAAATTTTTGAAACGTATTACCTTGGAAGTAATGCATCCGATGTACAATGCACTTACTAATTCGTGGGTCTTGTTTTTGTTCACCATAATGGTTTTTGAATTTGTACATTATTGACACTAATGGAAATGGAAAATTAGAAAGAAAGGAAAATCTTTCAGCCAGTTTGCTTTATCTGAAGAGCATAATCTATCAACTACAGAGTAAAATAATTAGAACCAAAAGACACTTCGTCAAGTCAGCATAAAGCCTCAATTACAACCTTTTATCGAAATTACGCCGGCAGTCAAACATACAAATATTATATATAAGTAAATGGGAGAGCTTTCTACATTCACAGTTGCACTGGTATTATACTATTTCTCCTGAGGGAGGCTAAAGAGAAGGCCACCAAAAATATCCTACCAGACACCTAAATTCGTTGACAAAAAAATTGTATCTAAAATGTGGCCGCCCCCAACACCGCCAAACCCTGCAAAACCGCCATATACCAACCCAGCAATTTAGTCTCTGCGTATTACATCCCTGGCTGAAAACCTGCCACAGAAACCGTGGACGTCTTTGTTATGGGCTCATAGCTTAATTTGAAGATTAAAAAAAACATATGGAACCGATTCAAAGGGTGTCACGTCTCTCAAACATAGATTTGGATGCATTAGTAACTTGACAACATAATGAAAATGGAACGCTTTATGGCTTGTAAACAATTGTAGTTGATTGCAATAGAAACGATGCACAACTATTTTTACAGTAATATTCATATTTTCATCTAGGAAAACTACAAAAAAAAATGGCCTAACAAATGATTAGTAATTCTAGTGTGAGACGGTCTCACACCGTGAGACGGCCCCATTATATAAAAAGACAGCTCACTTATTAGGCGGTAAATGAACAAACTTTTTATAAAAATTGACCATCTCATGGTCTGAGACCGTCTTATTCTGGAATTTGTGATAAAAGATACTTCATCTTCTTCCTAATGTTCATCCCACTAACTATGTCGGTCTCCAAAAACCCTCTTTGACCATGAATATCTGCATTTAGTACGTTTTAAGGGTCGAAGTATAATTTTGTGAAGATAAAAAAAAATTAACAATTTTTTATAATATTATACTTATTTATATTTTGGAAAATTCTCAATTATACCCTTTGGTATGGGCTAATCCCACTTTACCCCTGTTTTTCATAAAAGCCCACTTGTATCCTCTAGTTACACAATAACCGTGACCGTAATATTGAGTACCATCAAGTAAAACGTTAAATGCTACGTAAACAATACGAAGAAGAGTACCCTAATTGAAATATTGGTTTAATCTACAACAAACATCATTTTCCCTCCAAAATCATCTTACATAACCCCACTTCATCGTTATCCACCCCGAGCTATATTTATTTACTCAAATCTTTTTAATCTGCTATGAAGAGCGTGATGATGATTTAGTTGAGTTAAAGAAAGATATTTTAATAACTTATGCCCTTAACCCGAGTGAGGTAATTAGTAGTATCCAAGAAAAACAAGTCTAGCGAATAAGGCAATAAAAAAATGTATGATCAATTTGGGAGTTTACGAGGAGATGTAATGAATAAGTTAGGAAGAGCAAGTAAAAGCTTTTAAGGGTGTTTCAAATGTAAAAAGCAAAGTTTCAAGGGTTTGAGATGCCAAATGAAGGGTTATCACATATACAATAGGCACTTACGTCTTAATCTACTGTGCTTAGTATTACGGTCGTGGTTACCACGTAACTAGGAAGTTGAAGAGAGCAAGTGTGCTTTCCGAAAAAATAGGAGTACATGTGGAATTTAGCCCATACCTAAGGGGTATAAGTGAGAATTTCCGTCATGTTTTTTTTATATATTGACAATCCAAGTTTAAAATTTCCAACAACAACAGCAACAACAACAATAACAACAACAATGCCTCACAATGGCTGATTCAAACAAGCGCCCCCATAACTATATTTTCTCTTATATACTGCAAGGAATACCGAAAATTCTCTTCATTCAAGAATAGTGTCAAAAAAGTAAATGGTGTTTTTGGATATGAATGGAGGGAGTACTACTTTTATATCATTAAATAATAAAAATTATTAGTATACATGCTTTGATATAAAAACGATAAGTAATGAATATAATCATATAATTAATTTTAAATAATAATATGATTTAATTTTAAGAAGTACGAGTATATTTTTTCGGCTTAAAAATGGCAAAATAAAAGACGTCCGTCTTTTTTTTACCCGTATTAACCTGACCCCAAATCCGACCTGTATTTGGCCGACCCGTATTCAGCCCGACCCAACCCGTATCTTGAGACGACCTGCATGACCCGTTCCGCCCAACCCGTTTGACAGGTGTGGTTAAATGTTTCCCCCAACCCCTAAAAATAAAAGAGAAAAATTTCACAAGTTTCCTAGGGAAAGGGATCAGAAAATACCATTAAGAGGTGAAAAATTGAAATGACCGGATTCTGGAGTAGTCAAACAGCAAAAACAAGCAACTAATATTTACTAGTTTTAAACCCGTGCAAATAATGCACGGGTCGTATTTACATGCGCAATTATGTGACATGAACATATAAATGAGCGTTATTAGATGTGCAATATTGAGGACGATATAAATAAGTTCATAGCTGAATATTCAAAGTACATATAATTTAAGTAACGATGTTTACTCCAACATCATAATACGATTTCCATCATTAACATAATTAACGTACAATTTAATCTAAGAAAAAAATGGTGTTCAAATCATGCGGTCATAACTTTTATTTTAAAAATAATATTTATCAAAGTTATTTTTTCTGAAAATTTATATATATGACATAATAATTTTTTTTTTTTTGTAAAGAAAATCTACTTTTTTTCGCAATTTTTATTATAATAGTTCTATGTATGAATGTTGCTCATATATTTAGGATGTATTTTGTAGGAATGATTTAGGAATGTTTTGTTTGTAATTAATGAAAAACCAAGGAAATTAGAAATGGTAAGAGAGGTATATCATAAGAGAATAAGAAAATAAGAGGTTATTGAGCAATTAAATGAGAACAATGAAACGTGGGTTTGACACTATAAAAAAGAGGTGATTTTCATCCCTAAATTTAAGGAACCAATAGCAAAGGTTAAAAAGACTGCTTTTATATATAAAGGAGATTGCTTACCATTTGTGAAATTTGTGTACAGTCCAAACCAGATGTTTCAGAAGGGACACCTAAGGATGCTGAGTAAGCACTGCAAGATCCAAAAAGAAAAACCGATAAGAACAAGAATAAGAGATGACACAATCTATAGCTCCACAGCTACATTAGCATTTTAATATGGATAGCTTCTCAAGCAAATAAGCGACTTGTCTAACAAAAAAAAGCCAGTCAAAAAACCCAAACTTAATATCAAACAAGAGAGCTCAAACAATTCCACGATCCTTTTTTGGAAAATGAGATGACGCATCCTAGTGAATACAACAACATAGATCGCTACACTTGTGCGCAGTAGATAACAACTAGTGCATGCAACAATAACGGTGAGCAGCAACAGAATCGCAGCAAAAAATTATCTTCAAAGGGAAAAGAGAAACAAAAGCTTATAGATAGAAAGAAGATATTAATAATCAAACACCATTTACGATATATCAAAAGCTTATGCGTAACAAAAGCAAGATATTAATGAAAACTTGGGGCAGAAAAACAACATCATGCTTAAGAAAACAATCTCCAGAACAAAACCATATATTAACAACAATGAAACAAAGGCCCTTACACAACATCAGATTTGATAAAAGCTAAGATATTGATGGAAACAAAAAGGTTCAAAGAAACAAGCTACACGTCAACAGAAAGGTATAAACCATTAAAGAAGTAAGAGTGGTCACAAGGGTAGGGAAAGGGAAGGAAGAGATCAGGTATGGCACTTCAGAGGAAAAATCAATTAATCACCAGAGACAAAATTTGGATTTTCAACACCGGCCCAACCAATTGCCTTTAAGCTGATGGGGTTGCGTCATTATTCGTACCCCACTCTTCTTCAGCTTCATTACCATTGACGAGCACAGCCCCATCGTTAGAATCAGCGTCTACAACAACAGCTTCTTCCTGGCTCTCATCCACTTCATTATGCTCATCATTCTCTTCAGTACCCTGCCAATTAGAAAACCCATTGTAACTTTTGCAACAACTCTGTATTTAGTTAAGTATACAGATTAGCTTATCGCTATAAACAATTCTTGTCATGAGTTCTAGAAGGTAGAGACAAATAATTTCCAGTTCCAATTATCTACATGATATTAGAGTTGATGGAGAAGTATTTGGAACAAATAGGATAAAATAGTAAATAGCATACCGCTTGTTCATGCATTATGTCTCCATTTTCATGAGGTTGGTCTTCCTCTATCTGCATGCTCTTAAAGGCCTCAACAAGATCTGTTTTAGATCTCTCTGCATATTGCAAGTATAGCTCCGCAGGAGGATAACTGCCCCTGAGAATCAGAAAAATGGTGATCTCAAACTTCTCTAACTGTGAATTGCTGAATGTATATACTCGTGAAAAAGCGTGTCACGAATTTGAAATGATAAAGCTAACAAAGTAGACTGCAAGGGGCTACGGACCAAGAATTTAATAAAAGTTGTACCTTGTCCCAGCAACTTTAGACTCAACAGCTAGAGCAATTTGCCAATCGTCAAACAAATTAGAATACTCCTGGGGATCAGCCAACGACTCTGCAGCCTTGGGATTTACCTGCAGCAATGTCATACTATTCTATGAGATCGATACGAAAATATTGCCTCAATGCCTCAAGGGCACTAAAAAGTAGTGGGGTTAGGAGGTCGGTTGTATGTAGTCATACCCTGTGGTAACAACATGAAGACGCTATTTCTGAGTGACCCAGAGTTAAGATTACTCATCTAATGACTACAGGTACATGGTAAAAAGAAACGCAACATTTCAGTGAGCCATTTTGCTATATTCCTGATGTGTGTAAAAATTAGTATAATTATCACCTTATCAATTGCATCATAATCTAGAACTAAAGAATAATGAGTTGTTGGCTCCACTGGGAATGGATAACATCGATTAGTAACATAAATTTAAGTCATATTATATTCCAGACTTGAACATAAAACAAAATATATGGGTGTGAAGATAAAGTTTGAAGTTCTCTTGTCTATCTCTGACAGCTTTAAGGACTTCAATAAAGTTTATGGGTGTGACCCCTGACCATGTTCATTAGTCCATTACATCAACTATGACGAGCTTAATAATTTTGGTGCTAAGAATTGTAAAATAATTCCGATATCCACTTAACTAATATGAGTAAAAATAAGATGTCAAGCTGGGTGCTAAGCACGCTTAGGCACACGGAGAAGGTATATAAGTGCCAGAACATGTTAACGAACATATTTACACTTTACTAAGTTCACATCTGCATCTTAGACCCCACTAAAATAGATAATCTGACACTGTTTAAACTGGTTGGAAAAATGAATGCCTCCACGTATAAAAAATAACCATGCAAATAGGGAGGGCATGACCTTGCTGAGATCCTTTCTCCATAACGCAACAATCTCAGACACCTTGCTGGGAAGATAAGAACGCGCCATTAAAGCAGCCTCTGGAATTCGGTTGCTGCAGAAACAACTTCAAATTCAGAGTGCAATTTAACCGATGACTAACCAAACTGAGATCCTAAAAAAGGCAAGTTAAATCACTTCTGTGGTTGGAGTCGTTACAACCTGTCGATCAAAAGCTGGAGACACTCTTCCAATTTACCCAACATGAACAAGCAAAGGAAAGCAACATTGTTTTTCCCTTGTTCTTTTGCTTGGTTGGCAAGTTCTGAAATTCCTTCAGTGTCTCCAATAGACGAATAAAGCAATAACATGCCACTGAAATCCATTGCATGCTTCAGGCATTCTTCAGCCATTTCAAACTGCAATGGATATGGACAAAGACTCAGAAAAAGAACATTCAACCTCCAAATAATGTTACCTTTGACTCTGACATTACGTTTCCAGCATATAAAATACAGAATCCCTCGAAGCACATAAAGATCAATGGAACAGCTATACAGGGTAATTGTCGACAATTCAGCAGGAACCTTAGAGTGATGACTGTATAAAAACATTAAGGATTTACAAGTCTCTTTATGGAACAAAGGTCATCAATTAGTTGAGATTTTGACAGAAACAACAAAAGTGATGTCTTTAAAGATAAGTTGAGCATTTAGAGTAAGAGCTAGTTGTTTTGCAAACTATAAAGACAGGAATAACAAAAAAGGGAATCATATAAGATAGGCAAACTACCTTTCCACTAGACATTGCCAATTCACCCAGCTGCTTCCACTTTGATTCACTATGAACTTCTGTAGCAATTCCCTGAAGAAATGTATTCGGTCAGCAGGTCCCATAAATGAGCAACTTCTTCAACATAGGAAACTGGCTCCTTTTTACCTTTGCAACCTCTAACCTGCCAAGCTGTATGGCAAGCTCAAACCTATAGTCAGGGTCGGTTGCCACTTCAAGTGCCTCTTCTATCATCCCACGTGATTCAAGAAAGTGAGCCACGCTGGAAACAAGAGGGGAGTTAGATTACATGTGAGCCAATATGTATGCAGAAAAGGGACAATAGCACAAAGTAGTTGCTCAGCATACCTACTTTGCAAGCTCAAAACCATATTTTCAAAAAACATATTTGTAAAAAAAATTCCATAACGATGTCAATAACATCTAAGCAACCTTTGACTTGTATTCATGTAGTTAATGTTACACCCGGTGCCAGCAGTTTGCATGTTTGGAAAAAACATATACAACGGGATTATTAATATTGAGTTGAAGAAATAAACATTCATTTGGCAATAAGAAGTCTACAAATCGAGAAACATCAATTGTTCATGCAAAAAGAAAGTTCACAAAGGACTAGTAAGATGGACTCAGATTTAGGCTTTTCAGATAACCAAACTCACCTATTATGGTGCTCCATTGGAATTGTAGGCAAAATTGCACAGGCAGATTCAAAATCTCCGCGCATCACTAGAGTTTTGTATTCAATCAGGCTAAGGAGTAGTGTATACCCTATCACACTGTAATCACGAAAGGTGAAAAGAATGTTTAGCAGATTTCTTCGAGCACAGAAATGCCATTTTAGAATCAGAACGCAGTAAAAGCAAGCTCACTTGAATTCTTTGTCAATAAGATACACACGACTTTGACTAGCAAGGTAGCCCAAGAGGTACATTGGACGATCCAAGTGAAACATAGTGGTAACCTGGAGGCAAACCATCAAGAATAAGGCAGAATTGGAGAAAATATGCAGACACACAAGATAAAACTTCATGCATAGGTAAGAATGGACTATACCTCACCACCCACACAGTAATTAAGCCTCCAGGAAGAGTTGTTGTAAATGAAACAATCTCCAACCCAAATTCCAGTTCTTACACGTTCATTTGTTTCATGGAGAAGCTCAAACGCATCTTCTACCCCTTGCTCGTCTATTGGTTTTCCACTATCCAGATAGGATGACACTACATCACGCTGTTCAAAAAAGAAGGATCACACCAAATCAGGCACAGCAACCATATGTACTTCAATATGTCGAAACAAATATAAACAGAGAAAGCAGTTCTGACATTGTACTTCAATATGTAGAAACATGTATCACTAGCAATAGCCACCATGTCACCACTATCCGCCCAGTAAAGGTTCTGTGATGATCAATACACAAACAAAAGTTAAAAGTGTGAGATCAAGTCATAGCATGATGATAAAGAGTACCTAGTAAACAACCTCAGGCACAAGTAACCTATATATACTCACTTTTACATTAACTTCAATCCTCCGTATAAATCGGCAGTCCACCCAGTCATAAAAGCATATAAAATCATTGGAGCACATAGCCAACAAATTTCCACCATATATCCTCTCTGCAGAAAAAGTTGGTCGGATACTCTTCTTTTCCTGAAAGAAGCCACACGCCAGCACAATAAGTAAACCATATCACATTAGCAGCTCAGATCAAAGGCAGCAACAGGTCGTGAAAGACAGATGGCTATACGAGTATTACTTTGAAAGAATTCCTGCATCTCTGACTGGGTCATGTCTAAACAATAAATAAGAACGTTTAAAAAAAAAAGTAAATAAAATAAATGATTGCATCTTCACAAAAGAGTTCATTTGAGCTCGAGTGATGTTATGAAAAATCCAAACAAGGCCTTTCAGATAGCAACACTAAAGTTTCCACTGATTTACAGTAACACGCGACAGAAAGCAAGCTAAAGCAAATTCCTAAGGAAACGCCATAAAGACCTATGCCAAGTCCTCATCATGGTCTAGTTATTATAAATTTTATTTTAGAGTATGAAACAAACGAAGTAACCTGAAAATTTTTGCTGAAGAACTTGATCTTGGAGGTGCTTTCTCTAACAGCATACTCTCCTTCAGATGACCAAACAAACTCCAAAGCTGAGCCAAATGACCTATTCCTCCAAGCCACCGCCGTATATATAATATATTCTCCATCTCCACAGACCACAACAAACCTCCCATTTGAGTTATGCTTTAAACTCTGAAAAAAAATGCAGTTGATTAATAAGAGAGTAGATCACACACATTACTGTCACAACCATTTCAAATTAAATTATCACGGGAAACCATAGCTCAATAACTAAATAACTGAATCCTCAATTGGAATTTTCATAACGTCATCTGTCAAAAAGTGCCTGTTATGCTTTGGTTTAAGTTTGTCCTACAACCGGCTACAAGTATCTTGCACAGCACCACTGGTACCCCAGTGACTCCAGCAGTGCTTGCAAGGCCTGCAACCTTGCCTTTAAGTTGAGACTTGAGAACATAGCAAGGTTGTTTCTGAATGACCCGTTGCTTCAAAAATTGCATTGATGGAGTACTATAGAATATAGAGATTCATTTGGTGTATTTCATTATATACTCCAAAGCAAAAGGATTGAGAATCTTTAGCTTCACCGAATGTGGGAATTGATATCAGTATCTTGTATAAATACAGTCACTTTTTGGTTTGTCCATATGAGAGGCTTAATATTTGTGAAAGTGTAACACGTGAGAGGGAGTATAACTGTGTAAGTATGACATCCTGCTAATATATCTGTTCAAGACAGTCTACTACTCAATGATGAAAACATGACTGACCTGTGGGTAAAGATCACAAGTGCCCAACTCCTTCACTGCCAATGGTAGCCTTTCACCATCTGTCACCTGAGAACACAAGCAGGCAATATAGGCGAAAATCCATTATGCCTTGCCCACAAGCACGGAAAATTCTCATCTACACGTAACTTAATTAAATAAAACTGTAATCTGGTTCAAACCTCATAACCGGCACCAACACGTCTGATATCAACTGTTTGAATTTCATTATGCCTTGCCCATATAATCTTTCCACTATTATCCATGCTTGCTGCAGGTATTTCACGACCAATCTTAACCATAATGGTCCCTTCATCATAACCTATAACAACACTGAATGAAAATGAAGAGCAATTAATCATGTTAAATACAGTGGCTTCAATATAGCTAGTAGCTGAATAACTAAGATAAATAAACATATCAAATCTTTCTTTAGGCTGACTTTGCAGCCAGAAAACAAATCAATAGGTGTTATCAGGAGGAGGGAACAAGGGAAAATAAATGCAGCCATAGGAACCAAGTCCAAATTCCCATAGATGAAAAGCTGCCTAAAGATATGTCAACTAAACACAAAAATATGGAGTTTCACCACAAGAGCTTACCGACGAGAACTCTTGACGTATCCAATAGCCCAAACCCTTTCAAGACCATAGTTGAGGGTATTTTCAAGCCTGTGAATGAACTCAACAAATTAGAACCCAACTGTAAACACTGAAATCACGTCTAAGAGATGCTAACATCGTCTACAAACTACTACGTAAAGAAGAAAAGACTGCTGACAGTCTCACAGAGTTTGAAGGTGTACACCTAAAATCCACAGGACTTCAGAAAATCAAGCAATCATAAAGATTTATAGAGCGTTAGCATGATGTGACAAATGGCAACCTACCTTAGCTCTTGGACCACCTATGTTGAACCTTACAAAGAATATTGAAGTTACTCTGTATGATAAATAGTTATATGACTTCAACTGAGTACACAAAGTTCAGAAGAAATCATAGATCCAAGAATACAATACTTCCTCGGCTCTAAGTTCAAGGACGCGAGAACAATATACCTAAAACAATATGTTGTTGAATCTTTCTTAAGTAATTCTAGTTATGAGCCTCAACATACTACTCACTGCCCTCCTTTCTCTCTCCTCACTACATTCCATCAGTCACCAGTTCACTACCATCAACAGAGACCACTGATGTCGGCCACCACAGTAACAATGATTGATAAAGTTGCCTGCCAATATTAGCGTGATTTCCAGCTTCTCCGATGTTGGATCTAGTTACCGTCACCTAGCCTTTCTAACACCAACACACCTCGCTCGTGATACTAACTCCCTTCCCCACCCTCTCAATTTCCCACCTTTTCATTCCTCGATTTACGATTTCTAGTTGGACCATCGTTCTTTGAATTTGAGTTACTTATGAAAGATGATCTAGTTAGTTTAGGGGTATAGTTTTACTCTCTTGACTAAGTTACTTTTGAAGAATGATTTAGTTTCTTTTATGATATGATCTGGTTCTTTTATCTTACGCTACTATCGAAACACTTTGCGAGTTACTTTGGCTTAGAAGAGAGAATCAAAACGAGAGAAAGTGAAGGAAAAAGAAGGCGACTGTCTGAGGTTAAAGAAAGTAGAGGTTGACAATTACTTGATGCCTTGATGGTGGGAAAGTGATAAGTAGGGGAGGGAGATAGGGCAGAGTGGTGGTCTTGGTAGCGGTGGGGGACTCATAGAGTTATGATTGAACTTCCACGGTAGGGCTGAGAATAGCCGTCGACATAAGCATTGGTAGCCAGCGATATGACAGCATCGGGACATGGAAACGAAAATATGAGTTAACGCATTCCCCAAGTTGAAATTTATTTAATATTATTAGTGTGTTTTAAGTGGTCTTATACAAAAAGACCTCCTTTCTTTCGAATTGGTAATCTTTCATACTATGTGTATTAAATCATAAAAAGTTAGGACAAAACATAGTATACATAGTGGCCGGACTGAACGCCATGTAATAGATAAGAGAAATAAGGAGAACTTTTTCTCAAAGAAGATGAGACTCGAACCCCCCACTACCCCAGGAAAGAATAGGCTCTTAACCAACTGAACCATCATTGAATCTCAAGCAATTTTAAAAATTTGGAATCACAAAGTCAAAGCATCTCCTATTACAATGTCAAAGCAACTCCTACTTCCTGCATTATCGCAAAATCAATTATAGAGCCCAGTACCTACCTGTAAGTAGTAGAATGCCATATGCGGACAGTTCCATCCTCAGAACCAGTTATTATTATTGGAAGCTCAGGATGGAAACACACAGCAGAAACATTATGAGTGTGCCCTTCTAAAGTCTGAACACAGCTTTTTGTTTGATAATCCCACACCTGTAATATCAAGTAGATTCAACTAGCTGAGAGCCCGAGAAAACAATAGCCAAGTAGGCAGTAGCCCTAGGCCATAGCAACCTAAAAGAAACCAGGCCTTAGCAGATTGATCACACCTTTGCTGTGTGGTCATCAGAACCAGAGATCAAGTAAGGTTTGTCACCGCCAGTAAAGTAATCAACACAATTTACTCCTTTCACATGGGCATCCAATGTAAAATTAGGATCAGGTGAGCCAAGATTCCAGATCTGAACATTATAAGCACTTCAATCAAACATGATATAAGAAGATTCTGGAAATCTGATGGAATAACTAAAAATAAGTTAGACACCTTTATTGTACGATCAAGGGATGCACTAGCAAACGTGTTGGTATCTTTCGGGTTGAAAGTAACTTGCATCACATAGTGGGAATGACCTTCAAATATTTGTGTGCACATCCACCCTTTGTCCCAATCCCAAAGTTTAATGAGCATGTCATCAGATGTAGACAGCACTATTGGGAGTGTGGGATGCACAGCTACACACCTAATGTAATCAGTATGAGCTTCAAATACTTTAACCTTGTCCATCGTATTATAGTTGTACACACGAATGAACATGTCATCAGCTCCAGCAACAACCCATTGTTTGCGTGAAATAAACTTGGCAGACCTAACTGTTAATAGTTTTATCAAAAGAAATTAGACTGCTGACAGCAACACACCAGAAATGTTATAGATAAGAAGCAAACTACTAAATATAATGTAAAGAAGAACGTAATACCTGGTAGATCAGAGACTTCAAAAGACTTTGCCATTGTCTGAAACAGCACAAATCGTATTTAATGTTTGTAATTAATTCATCAATAAGCTCTAGACTTTTAGAATAAAGATAGGAAGTATAAAGGTTCCATATTATAGAATAAAAAGAGAAGAGGAGGGTGGGTGGGTGGTTTTACATAAGCTTGTACCCTTGGCTGACCAGATATTTACTTTTTCTGAGATGACTTTTTTGTTTTTGTTTTCTTGAATGTGCGTTAATTCTCTTTTCCTCACCCTTATCCTCCCACCGTCAGAGGCACCTTCCTTTCCGGCCTTTAATTTCGCCGTCTTTCTCTCCTAAAGATTATCTCTACCATCTTAGATTTTTTAAAGAGCATCAGCATCCATTCAATATTACCAACATGGCATTTTTATCAGCATCACCACAGCTATTTCAAGTTTCAGCCACCCAATATTAGCTCAAAAGTGTTTAGAAGGCTTTCCAACCACCATCAATTTCAATCACGTTGCTGCAATTTGTCGCACATAAAATCGCCATATATACCAGTTGAGCTGCCACTTCTCTTTCATATGGATAGGGGGTACGCAATTTTAGTGTTTGAATTTAATTTGCTTGTATCATAGCCAATGCTCATAATAAGTGTAATCTTCAGTATTGGTATTTTTATTGTTACCTTCAGTTTTATGCAAGGAGGAGATAAAGAGATCGCATCCTTTCTTCTTTTAACATAATGTTAATTATAGGGTAATTTAGTGTGTATGAGTGTATGATAGTGCACTAAAATCTGAATATTTGATGATGGTAAGTTGGTATTATTTGGTTTTATAATTGACTGGTTAAATTTGGGTTGTGTAGTGAGTAGTTGGCCTAGGGGTGATAATGAGACGAGACAGCTCGCGAGCAACTCGAGATCGGCTCGGTCAAAGCTCGGTCAAAGCTCGGCTCGTGTGAGCTCGGCTCGGGCTCGGGCTCGGCTCGAGAGCTTAACGAGTCAAGCCGAGCAAACACCGGCTCGGCTCGAAAAGCTCGCGAGCAGCTCGAATTTGTGTGATTAGATACGATTTTCCTCATATTTTATAAAACTATTTTATCATTATTATATATTTGTATCACATATATTAAATTTCTACCTTATTTGCCAAATTTTTTTACATATATCTTTCGAGTCTTGTTATTGAAAATATTGGAAGAAAAAAATTAAAAATCAAGAATTATATATAGGCTCGATTTCAGCTCGAGTTTGGCTCGAGCTCGCGTTAAAGCTCGCAAGGTTTTTTACGAGCATATTTTTTTCAAGCTCGGCTAAGCTCGAGATCGGCTCGAGCTCGAGTTTTGGTTCTTGAGCACAAGCCGAGCAAGGCCAAGCTCGGGCTCGGCTCGGCTCGGGCTCGGCTCGGCTTGTTAGCACCCCTAAGTTGGCCTATAGACTGAGGGTGCGCTTGGTTCGGGGAGGGAAAGGGAATGGAATCAAGAAAGGGAATGAGGAATGGATTTTGATACCCTCAAGGGAATACTAAGGGAATAAAAATATGGAATCAAGATAGGAAGTATGAAGGTTCCATATTATAGAATACTAAGGGAATAAAAATTAAACCACCCAAAACTAAAAACCATGCCACTTTAACCCAAAACCACCATCACGCACCATTGCAGTCAGGGACAAGCACCGGCGCCGCCACCCTTGTCTGACACCACCTTCGACCCCATCCCCCTCCCGTCGACACCAATCCCCCACCTTACGAAGTCGAACTACTCCTACCCCATAAACACCACACAAAAAATGGGGAAATCACCCTAAAACACTCGAAATCCCCCCCTCCCCACCCCTAAACCAGTAGATCCGGCGGTTTATGGGGTGGGGGAGGGGATTCCGAGTATGGAGTGGTGATTTTCCGGTGGTTTGGACTTGAATTTCGAAGAATAACGTGAAGGGATGAATAGGGCAGTTCGGTGGTAGTATGATGAAGTCGGCGGCAGCCAGGTGGAGGACAGAATGGTCAGGCGGTGTCAGTCGTGCCAGTGAGGATGATATTGGTGGTGGTGGTGGGTGGTAAGTGTTGGTGGTATACGGTGGGGTATGGGTGCGGAATGAGGAATGGATTTTGATACCCTTAAGGGGGTGGGGGGAATGGATTTGGGGGTATGAGGGGTAAACTCATTCTCAAATTTGGGTGAAGGGAATGGAAAAATGGTGCATCCAAACGACTGGTAAGGGAATGATTCCCTTTCCCTTTCCTAAAATCCTTCAACCAAACTCCCCCTGAATCACGATGCTCATATTTTTGGCGTTTTGTTGCTTACACATGTATTGCCTCATTGGCGAACTGTTAACTATCTCTGGTGTACAGCTCAGACTAGTAAATTTGTTTGTAAAGCCTAGGGACGAAGGTAGGATAGAAAAGTAAGGGGGCGGTTGTATTTTATCTCGATGCAAATTATAAAAATACAGCTGACCAACTGCAAGTCTGCAACTGCGTAGATTCAGAGTGCGACACATACCTACTTTTTCACGTGGACAGTTAGTGGGCCATAATCGGCTAATCGTTGTTTATAGAACTCCCGCCATTACTTTAGCGTCGTCAAGAATTATAAGAGTTTTTTATTAGCTTTTTTAGATAATTATATGAAGCATAAATTAGTACTCCCTCCAGAATATACAGATTGAATTTACGCAGTCTCCAAGATATACCTAGACCATATTTTTTTAAATTCAAACAATTGTTTTTTGACATATCTATCTGTCAAAGAACTTTGATAGCATATGTTAATGTATAAGAATTATATTATCATTTTTTTAAACATATTTGACATTCAAAATTGTGGAACTTTTGACCTCAAAAAGACTTGGAAAAAACATCGGACTAGCAAAGTTTCTTGCCACTAACAAGCCTCAAACGCACACATAGCATGTATACTCTTGTAAGTTACAGGAATTAACACTACACATAGACAGACAATAACAAAGACCATGCTCTTTAGAACTTCAATTTTCTCAACTCAACTAAACTGAACATATTAGGATTTAAACTAAACTGAACTTATAAGATCTAAAGTGAACTTATAAGATCTAAAGTGAACTTATAGGATCTGAACTCAGCTCAACTTACAGCATCTCCACTTAGAGCGTTTCTCTCCTCAGCCATGTTCATCACCTTCAACCTTGCTCAGTTGAACCACCACCCAACCCCTTAGGCTTCTGACCATCCGCACCACCACCACTACCCTCTAACTCCAGCCCATCACCCACCACATTTTCGGCACCACCGCGCACCACCACGTAAGATCACCGCACAGAAATCACGACTAGCATCACCTCGCATCACCACGAACCATCTCGCACTAGCACCCATCCAACCAACACCACCCCTCGCGTCCACTCACCTCACATCACCACAAACCATTTTCGGGTAGGTTTGAGATTCAAAATTTGTGGGTTAAAAAATGTAGATCTACATATATGTAACGTGAATCATGTGAAATTAAATTCACTATTGATATTGTCGGTGGAAATAGATTGGATGGGAGATTCGGGAGTGCTGTAATCTAGGGGTGTCACAGACGTTGTATGGTTATTTAGAGGTGTTGACGACATGGTCCGTGTGGTGTTCGGCGTTGGTGATGCCACAACGGAGAGAAACAAGAGCTCTGGCGAACTTGAAGTTCAGGGGTTGACCCGTCATAGGTGTGTTGAGAGAAAGGTTTGGGGTTTAATTTAGTGGTTAAATCTCAGCCTTCGTATGTAAGAGGGAGATAGGTTTATGATTGATTATATGTATATTTGGTGTTCATGTGAGAACTACCAACTCGGTGAAACCCTTGAGAACTCCACCTTACCAAAGTTCCGAAAATAACCTTTCTGAAAGACAAATGAAAGGAGGTGGTGATGTGAGTTGATGGTGGGAGAATATGTGATAAGAAGTGGTGGAAGGCGCATTGAAGTCGAAATTGATGGAGGCCAAAAGATTGGGAGTTGTTGAGTAGTGATGGGGGAGGTTAACGATCTGTTCGGAGAAGGTGAGCAAGGTGATGGGGAATTGGGGATGCAAGGGAAGCCAGATACTATTGTCATGCCATGGGTTAGTATGGGGAAAGGTTGGTCACGGCTAAAATAAGGGGTGATAACGGAAATTTGAGCACAAGACCCTTCTCTTTTGTTCCCGCTGAAAACTTGAGCCAATAGTAAATGTATACTCCCTCCGTCGCGATCAATTGTTGTTCTATTCCTTTTTTAGGTGTCTTAGTCAATTGTTGTCCTTTCTAAATTAAGAAAGTTTTCTATGACTAATTTGACTCCCTAGTAGGACTAGTGTCCACTTGTCATCCATTAAGTATAACCACAAATGGTCCCCTACCCTTTCCTTGGTCTTTGTGCCGAAATGAAAGGACAACAATTGACCAATTAACCGGGTCAGAGGGAGTACTTCTTAGTAGAAGAGAGAGAGTAAATAGTCAATCTTGCCATTGTACACCCTAGAAATTCAAATCACAAGTATCTAATTACGCCACCGTATATCTAAGCTATATGGCTCCTGCTAACAGAAGGGGCACATAACGAAACAAGCTCCCAAACTCGTGCATCCAATTACGGACAAGTTGCTCAGAGATGATCATTAAGTCAAATACAACCCGTGTCACATGAATCTACCCTCTATACGTTTTCAATCTATATACATATTCCGAAACAACAATGCTGAAAAGAAAAAGGTTCAAGAACGACAATATATCGGCCTGACCTGTGACTGATAGTTCCAGATACCAACGGTTCCGGAATATAAACTCGCCAAAATCCTACAAAACATTATAAATCCTAAATTTAAATGGCGAAGTGATGATATGAAACAATGCATTGAAGTTAAGTAGAGGAGTAAATGACCATGGTTCAGTTGGATGTAGATCGACAGACTTAACTCTCTCTGATCTTTGCGCAAATTTCCTCTGATCCAAATCAAAACCACGAGAATTAGCTTCAAAATCGACACAAAATTGCTCGTAAATTAGAAAACAATCACAATTATACTGAAATCAAATCAAATCACCTTCAATTCAAGTCGAAGCGGCTGATCCATGATTGAAATCCAGCACGAAACAAACAAACAAACAAAATGAAATGAAATGAAATCAGATCTCAAGCAATTACGAAATGAAAATGTGCAAGTAAAAGAAATTAGATCTAACAGTAAGGTAATTTGTAAATGTAGGATGAAGAACGCACCATGTTGAAGGATTATAGGTTGGCGAGGAATTGATTGGAGTTTGAGTAAAATGATTGATGAATTGAGGAACCCTAACAATGTGAGAGAGAAGGAGAGCGAAAGAGAGATCTGAGGTATGCCGAGCAACAGCAATCGCACCCAAGTGGACTCAAAGAGAACAGAATGGGGGATCTCGGATCGGTAGAAAGATGCGGAATTAAATTTTCGTGTTTTAATTGGGTTAATGCTTTGTGTTTTCTACCACGTTAGCTTTGTGTTTACACCCAGTAATATAAAGGAAAGTTATGCAATAGGAATTCAAATGGACGAATTTAGAATTATCCTCAATGGATATTTATATTACAATTATGGAAATGTAGAATAGGTGTAAATTATAGACGTTCACAATAAGTTTTCATAATACTTCCTATTAGATGTAAATTCATGAAGAAGATGTCTCGTTAAAAAAACTTTCCTAGAAAACCTCGTGGGAAAAACACAAGTGAAAGAAACAACTAATCTTAAAACACGCATAACAAGCTGCAGTGTTAAAATATTTTCATGAAGACCCAATGGGACAAAACTATGAATGAGGAAAAAGAGTATATCACGTGTTTACTTCCCCTGATGATCACATAGCTTGATATATCTTGAAACGATCCATGTTTTGACATAACTTCTCGATCGTTGAAATAGGACTTCATCGTAGATGATAAACTTGATGTCTTCGATCAATAGAAATCCTTGATAATTTCAATTGTCATAATTTTTCGGAACTCATAATATGAACATTGTCATTTGTGGTAACCTCTAGATCTTCATCTCAAATGATTTGTCATACTAGTGATAGAAACATTCTCAAATCTTTTTCAATAGATGATACTATAACATATATGTGTAGAATAATTGTCATCTCAACATTCATGATGATCATGACTATAGCATAAAAATGTGCTTATGGTGCTACCTCGTTAAGAACCTTGCTAGAAAAAACTCATTGGAACAAAAAAAACATAGTCAAAGGGAAAAAGAGTGTAGCTCTCTTTAGGGGATTCAATTGCGATAATTATTGAATTATTCATCCAATGCCTATGAGAGATTTTCTTTGCTATGGATTGACATTTTTCATCGTAGATTCTCACTGCATTATTCAAATCGTTATGGTACTTCCGGACTGAAGAGTCAAGGGCGAGATCACCTAAGAGGGGGAGGGGGTGAATTAGGTGTCTATTTAAAATTTTAAGCTTAATTAAAGCTTCTTTAAAAACTCTATGATCACTAAGACACTACTTAGAAGAAAGGAGAAGTTGACACTTAGAACTAGAAAGTTAGAAGTATTCAACAACGATTCAGCCAGTAAATGTCACAGTGGAATCAACAGTGATATCTGAGTGCAGCGGAAATATTAAAAACGAAATAGACAAAACTCAAGGATGTTTTTTAAATTGGTTCGGTCACTACTCCGCGACCTACATCCAACGTTATCTTATTAAACATCTTTGAAGTAAACTCATACAAACAAAGACCCCGAATAATAAAACAACTCCCCAACCTACTCCGGTTGCTATTTGCTCAATGCTACTCCGCACCAAGACTTATGCTCAAAGCTACTCCGCTAAGAGACTTCCCCAACTCTTTCGAGTTGCTATTGCTCAAGACTACTCCGCCAAGAGACTTCCCCAACTCTTTCGAGTTGCTAGTTGCTCAAGATAACTCTATCTTAAGACTTGTTCTACTCGTTTGTTACAAGACTTGTGTTTCTCAAAATGTTCACAAAATGAACGGTGGAGAAAACTACGATTAAGTACTAACACGAGATTATCGAACACAATACATGCTTTGTTGCAACGAACTAGCTCTTTGTAAAAGACTTAAGAAAAATATTTTGCAAAACAATTAAGTATGAAATGTTAAATGATTTTTGCAAAGATAATTACTCAATAAAACTCAAAGTCTTTTAAGCTTGAAAATGTTTTGTTGTTGCTTACTTGTTCAAATGAAATGAGTGTAGTATTTATAGTGTAAGATATAGTGTACCTTACAATAAAAATAATATAAAAGTTGAAGCTTGAACAACAATTAAAGTGCCAAACAAGAGGCAGCCAAAACCATGGCTCCTTATGCAAGAAAGATAAATTCTTGCATAAGTAACCAAGTTTACTTGGGACTCTAATTTTTCAGCCAAATCTTTAGACAAAAATAGGTTAGGTTTTCTTACAAGAAAGACTATAAATGGTGATGTTTATGGGGACCATAAACATTACCAATTATAGTAAAAGTAAGCAACCATATTTAGCAAGTGTCTTCTTTTCCAAGACAACAAAAACTTCCTTTCAATTATAAGGATCAAACCAGAAATTTCAGCAAGGCAAAAATGTTGATCAAAGATTTTGAAAGCAATTTTCAAGAGTTAAGTAATTTCGAAATACTTAAGAGCCAGAAACCACAGTGACATGTCACTGTCAATTTTGAAGTACTTAGCATGAATCGAGTTTAATAATCTCTTATACAACACTATGACTATAACAATGACGATCTTCATCTCTTGATCTTCTTGTGCAACCTTGAACGATTAGTTAAGCTTCCATAGCTATAAGATTAAAACTTAAGAGGCACACATTATATTAACAAGAAGATTAATTTGTCTTAAGGCATCATCAACCAATATAATCTAAAAATGGTCTCAACACGGACCATAAACTATTTTCACATGTTGTAATAAGAAACTCGTTCAAATCTAAATTCTCATGTGCTCAAACTTCAAGTTGAGACAATAACAATTCAAGTAAACTTTTCATGAGTTTAAATATTCCATTTTGGAACTAATCACGATATCTTTCAACACAAATTCTCATTTAAGACAGACACTATCCGTCTTAAGCTTAAGACGGGTAAAATACATACCAAATTACCCCACTTGTTGCTTAGAGAATATCAAAAATTTTGTCTTTATTATTGTCACTTGATATTATTTGACCCGTTTATAGCTTTAGACGGATATACCCGTCTTAAGCAAAACTTACTGATCTTTCAATTGTAATGTAGAGGTTTATATATTTCATCATTAGTCTCTAATGAGTCCATTTTATATATAGTTTAACTCCCTATTTTAGCTTGGTTTATTTGACTATTGCACTTCTATTAATGTGTTTAGGAGCTAATTGCGTGTTCTAGGTGTTTTCATTGCATTTTGTAGGAAATGAAGCATTCGGTAGCTTTGTCTCGTCAAATTAGCATTCATCCGAGTTCACGAGGCTAATAAGAGCAAGTCTTGATCATGCAAAGGTGTTCCGGGAAGCATAGGGGCGTTTTGGGAAGAAATTGGAAATCCCGAGCATGAAGAAACCAACTTTGGTTGGTGTGCAAATAAAGAAATGAAGTCCAAGTAAAAGCTCAAGATAAGAGCTTGCATTGGATGCCAAATGACTCTTATGATGCCTTAGACGGACTCATGAATATGCAAGCATTGGATTCCGCATCACCATAAAGCAAGAAGTTAAGACGGAATTAAGACAAAAACCCAGATACCCACGGCCCCGATCGGGGTTACCTTTCCCCGATCAGGGTTTGACTCCCCTAGGTGTTTACGTTATGCTCCTATTTTATTATAAATAAGAGCCTTAAACCGTCATTAGGGGATCATCTTGGACAACATTCTACACGCTAAAAACACTCTTTTACATAATATCATTAGTCATTAGACTAGGTTTAGAATAGCTTAGTGATCGGGTATCGCACACCTAATCAAAGATAAATACCCTAGACACAAATGAATGTAGTAATAGGGGTCGAACACAAGGAGACGGGAGTTGCTATACAAATTGTTATGGGGTGAATTCTATCAAAGTCGGTTATCGATTGGTGATGAGTCCATTTTATATATAGTTTAACTCCCTATTTTAGCTCGGTTTATTTGATTATTGCACTTCTTTTAATGTGGTTGTGAGCTAATTTCGTGTTCTAGATGTTTTCATTACATTTTGTAGGAAATAAAGCACTCGGTAGCTTTTTCCCACTAAATTAGCATTCATCCAAGTTCACGAGGCTAATAAGAGCAAGTCTAGATCATGCAAAGGTGTTCCGGGAAACATAGGGGCATTCGGGAAGAAATTGGAAATCCCGAGCATGAAGAAACCAACTTTGGTTGGTGTGAAAATAAAGAAATGAAGCCCAAGATTTGGAGGCTCACAAACTCAACATAGGATGCTCAACTTTGGATGCTAAGTATGCTAAATGGTGTGTTTTACCGGAGTGTAACACCCCACCTTATTTGAAAAGGTCAATTGATAAGCTTAAATGACTAGTGCTTAAAGGGATTGAAAGTACTACTCATATCAACAAAGTGCACTTTCTTTTCTGGTCATCCATGCAAAAGAACTAAAAAGTTAAGCGTGCTAAGACTGTGAGTAGTCTTAGGATGGGTGACCTCCTGGGAAGGTTTCGTGGATGCACATGAGTGAGGACAAAATGCGCTGGAAAGGACCCATATTGATCTGTGGGCCATGTACACAGCCTGGGGAGCTACCATGAGTGACCGCTCCCGACCCAAGGTTTGGGCCGGGGTGTTACAAAAACTGTAACAACCCGGATTTTTAAAACAAAAGAAATACCTTAATAATAATTAATCATCAGAGTACAAAGATGAATAGGGTCAAGGTGGCGGAAACACCTGACCAATCCGGATCGATACTCAAATCCAAAACTAAACTATTACATTATTAATATTCATAAACTAGAATAACTTCCTAAACAATTATTCGTCTCGCCACAAGTCTCTCCAACCAAAGCATCCAGACAAGCAGCAACCACTTCAACCTGAGAATGGGGGTCGACAATCAGTCGGGAGTAACTAGATGCTCTCCGAGTCATGTTTACAACAGCCTGAATTAATAACAATCTATAACAACGGACAATAATCATATATTGACATGTGAAGCAATCTATACAATATGACATACATTCGAACTTACCAAGACGGAACCAAACCTACATGAATGCAATGCACAATCCTGCAGACCTAAACCATATGCAACCACTGCCTCTAGCTGACGGAACCAAACCTACATGAATGCAATACACGATCCACAGCAACGTAAAGCACAATGCTAGCATTAAAGCATAGCGAATAGAGCGAACGCCCGTTAGAGCGTATAACCACTGCCTCTAGCTGACGGAGCGTATAACCACTGCCCCCATCGGTGTGGAGCGTATAACCACTGCCTCCACGGTACTATGTATAGCGTATAACCACTGCCTATATGTCTAAGACCTGGCCAGACTTTCGATGCATTAATTGTACATCGAACGACACTCGAGGACCAGAGCGTATAACCACTGCCTCTGATACCCCCTCGAACATAGACCAAAATAAACCCCCGAAGGGTAGCGTTTGTTCATTCCGAATAGTATATAACTGATACTACTGTCATCTATTCAACCAGCAACAAACAAATGCACGATATAACTGACTGTACAAACCCAATGCGTGAACCACGTCACGACTCAACATAGGAACAATATAACTGACTGTCCAACAATGCGTGAACAACGTCACAACTCAACTCAAGAACAGTATAATCGGCTGTCCAACAATATAGGAATAAGAATAACCAATACGATATGGTCCAGCTGACTATAACACTACACATAAACAAGCACATACGACCAAGGTTATAGTATCTTGACCTATAACATTACACCTCAAAGGTCATGTTATAGTTCGAGTTACCATAACACCAGACACAAAAGCATATAACATCCAATGTCATAATACCACCAACTATAACCTTCACTTAACCTTAGTGAAGTTATAGTAACTTCAGCTATAACCTTCACTCAACTTTAGTGAAGTTATAGTAACTTCAGCTATAACTTTCACTCAACTTTAGTGAAGTTATAGCACCTCAACTATAACATTAGTTAAGTGTGTCAGGTTATAGTATCATCAACTATAACCTTCACTTAACTTCAGCAAGGTTAAACTACCTTCAGCTATAACTTTCACTCAACTTTAGTGAAGTTATAGCACTTCAAGCTATAACTTTATACATGTGAGGCTATAGTATCATCAACTATAACTCTCTTCCGTCACGGGTTAGTCCTCTATAACACCATCACCGAGGGGTCGACTCCACGGTACAAACCGCCATGTTACCACAACGAGTCTTGTTATAGTACACCGCACCATAACGTCACTTTCAAAGTTATAACTCAAATAGTTATAACTAGGGTAGCTTACATGCAAAGTTATAGTAACTTCAGCTATAACCTTAATGATGTAAACCAAAACCCTAATTTCTCAACAGAAGCAAACCCTAGCCTCTCCCACAAGGAGGATGCCGAAACCCTAGGCCACAGCAACCCCACGGCCGCACCACCACCAACGACGCTAGGGTCCGCGATTTGAACCCTAGTTCGCGCACCAAATAAATAATTGAAAATAGAATAACAACATAAATATTAAATGCAATTAAACATGTGAATCATAAGCATAAATAACCACACAAACAATTAATCATACAATCAATCATTATATCATTTTAATAATTCACTTTCTATAAACACAATTAAAGGAAAACACCTAGTTACTTTTATTACGCAATAAAGACCGCAAAATAATCTTCATCTTCATAAAATGCCATTAATATTGTCCTACACGAATCCTCCTCCAAAAACAACCAAAGAAAGACATTTCCTTCTTATTCTTCTTATTTACCCATCAAATATATAAACCCTAAAGGTAGGTCTAAACCCCATACAATCGAGTCCCTTAAAAATATTATGAATAGAATATATTGTAGAGGTAAGAGCCAGGATTGTAAATATATAATTTATATTTGATTTGGATGAAGAAATTTGCATAACAATGGAGTCAAAGAGAGAAAATAAGAATAGAGGAAGAAAGATAGTCATGGCGCACCAATCGCACGAATAAAAGATTGAACAACCTAGTTGCTTGTTTAGGGTTTCTTTTATAGATGATTAGTAAGTGGGCTTTTGATCCATTAGCTCACAAGATGGATAATCCAATTACAAATCGGATTTAGTATCATGAAAACGCTCAAAGAACTTGTATAGGAGACTTAACAATTATATTTAAATAATCAAATGGTGCGCGGACATTTTAACCCATCCAAATTAGGTAAAAATGGAAAATAACATAAAAGAGATCGGAAGCGTTAAATACGCAATAGATAATTTAACTCGAAAAATAATTAATTTAATAAAAAAATTTCCGGATAAAATTTATTATAAAAATACGGGTTGTTACACGGAGATTAAAGACGCATTAAGACAAAGCTTTGGACTCCTCATGCATTTAACCAAGGCTTTTAAGATAATTAACCAGGATACCCATGGCCCCGATTGGGGTTACATTTCCCCGATCGGGGTTTGCTCCCCCTAAGTTCTTTACGTTATGCTCCTATTTTATTATAAATAGGAGCCTTAATCCGTCATTAGGGGATTGTTGGGGCTCAAATAATCCACACATGGATTGATGACGTGGCGCACAATGATTGGATAAAAGGAGAGCACATGGATCAAGCAAATGCATGGACCAGATTGAAAGTAAAATGAGATTAATGACCTGGATTGAAAGTAACAAACACACTTGCATAAGAGTCAAATTCTACCGAGTCAAGAACAATTCCCTCAAAACTCGGACTAGTAGAGGGGATCTCGCAACAATACCACCAGAGACGTTGGGAGGCTGAGCTCGCACTATAAAAGGAAGGCATGATGAAACAAGCAGCACACATCATATTCACTCATTCTCAAATCAGCATACAAGAGCCGAGCAATTACCAAAGCAAATTCTTCTTTGTTCTTTTATTTACGTCCAAATATTCTGTACCACCTCAGCAAGTACTTTTACATTTTAGTGCATATCTTTGGAGGGATTCCGACTCCCCCCGCGGTTTTTCCCACATTGGATTTCCGCGTCACCAATTCCTTGTGTCACTTCTCTTCTTGCATTTATCCTTACGTTATCTCATCGTTTTAGTACTAGTAGAATATCAATTTTGATCCACCTAACAATTAAATCACCTAATTAACAAGTTTTTACCAAAACAGTTTGGCGCCCACCGTGGGGCTTAGTGGTTAATATCTACAGTCAAAACAAAAATCCAAACGACCAAATCGATATGTCAAGATCCAGTTCACCCAATACCAGTGGTTCCTCCATGCAACCTTCTATTGGGCATCCTCAGTCAGTCTCGGGAACATCCAGTATCCCTGCCAGTCTGAACCAGCCTATCCCATCCACTCTCCAGAAGGAGGGAGTAAGCCAGACCAAGATACCTAAGCCACCGAGGGTGACCGAGTCCGGCAGCAAGAGTTCGGGGCAAGTCACCGCTCAGGGTCAGACTAGGTCCAGCAGAGATAGCAGCCCCATCAGGAGCGAGATCGTGATGGCCACTAATCCCCAGAAGGTTCAGGAAAGCAGCGTCGTGCATGTCCAGATCTAGACCAGCCAGACCCACTACAGACTCTCATAAGTGGAATGAGCGTCATTCATGATGCCATCATGAGTATGGAGAGGGACTGATGCGTGTATTTCATATAGACTTTTTAGTCCATTTATGCACGCATTTCTATGTCGTTTAGGTGATATTTTATCACCATATGCCCCTATTTGGCTACTTTGTACTTTCATTACCATTTTGTAGGTACAAGCTGTGTAGTAGCAGAAACCGAACCAAAGCAGTCCACTTTGCATGCATTTAGGAGAATGGAAAGATCGGGACAGAAGCTATTGCATGGGGAAGCGTGAAACCATTCATCATCAAGCCCAAAGTCATGACTCGCACTATGTACTATGCCAGAAGACCTCGATCGAGTGTGCATTTGGTCGATCGAGGTGAGTTGGAGCCAGAAGAACTAGATCGAGCTACATCTTTTGCTCGATCGAGTAGGAGTTGTATACCAGTTGGTCGATCGAGTAGATCAAGTGCTTGATCGACTGATTTCCATGAATAAAAGCCTCGATCGAAGGGTTATTTCCCTCGATCGAGTGGATCCTATCGCGGGCTGCAAGTCCATAGCTTAATTAGGGTTAGAGTCGTGTTAGACACTATATATGACTCTTATTTACGTCATTATTAGGGGGGCAGTTTTCGATTATTCAGAACTTATCATTCATAATTAGCAGACATTAATCTTTCATTAGTTTCTGAACTTTTAATCTTTGGTTTTCATTCGGGTTTATTCGACGTAGATTGTTCTTTACGCCGGATTGCTAAGATTGTAAACGATTTCTCTCTTTTACTCTTACCTTTATCTTAATCTTAATTACTACTTACTCTACTTAATTGTTGTGTTGTTATTGTTTATGCTTATTAATTACGATTTTATTATGTCTATCGTCATATGTTCAATCGTCTTTGTTAGCATAGTTAATAACATGAGTAGCTAATTTTCTTGTATGTTGGGATGAGGGAAACTGTAGTAGAGGCATGTTAGGATAGATTATTTTAGTTAGTCTTGAATATGAGAATCAGTCTAAGCAATTTAATTGAGGTTTAGTCGAATGAGTATACGCAGGAGACTAGGCTAGGTAGTTAACCCCGACCTGGATCGAGAGATTGGAAGGGAAGGCTTGCTTAGAATTGATAGGTGACTCCTAAGAGGACGAGAGTTAATTAGGAAAATCCCTAGGGTGGTTTGAGACCGAGAGGAGAAAACCATTGCCCTTCTCATTGATAGATTGACTGACTTAGTTGACCCGTAGATGCCGATATGCAGTAGACCGAATCCTAGCATATTTCTCTTTATCTGATTTATTTCATATTAATTTCTTCCTTTATTTCTCTTCCTTTAATCTTATTTAGTTTAGTTAAAACCATTTCAAAACCCCCCAGATTGTTACTTGCAGATTTAGATTTCAGTTAGTTAGTTTCCTCCCTGTGGAGATCGACCCTACTTCCGCTATCTTCTTAGTTAGTAGACTTAGGTTTTATTTTTGGTGTATAACGACACACATCAAATTTTGGCGCCGTTGCCGGGGAGGCAATTTAATTTTCTGTTATTTATTTCTGTCTCGTCTTAAGGAATTTCTAATTTCTTAAGACTGTTCTTATCTTTCTCTTAATAGTTGTGTATGAGCAGGTCCCAAAGGCTCGAATTAGTGGAAGCTGATCCGGAGCCTGAAAGAACCTTCCTACGCCGAAAGAGAGGGTTAGATAAGACTATTCAGGAGGAAGACTTGAGTACTTCTGAATCCGTCTTTGACAGTTTCATTTTCGAGGAAGATTTGACTGTTGAGACTACTTTTCCAGCAAAGATGCCTAATATTGCTAGCCATTCTGAGCCTACAGCTGCATGTATACCTCAAGGATTCAAACTTACAACGGACGAAGATGGAACTTCTTTCGATCTTCGTCCGTCTTATATCAAACTTGTCCATCAGGATAAGTATAGGGGTGTGGCTGGGGAGGATCCGAGGAAGCATATGGAGACCTTTGCTGACTACTGTTCTTCTATTCCGGTTTCTAAAGGGGTGACAGCTGACAAGATCAAGGAGTTCTTGTTTCCTTTTTCCCTTATTGATAATGCTAAAGACTGGTTGAAGAACTTGAATAGAGAGGAACTGGGTATTACCGACTGGACCACACTTGCACTGGCTTTCTTCAAGTAGTACTTTCCACCGCAGAGGACGAATGCTTTGAGGGGTCAGATTACTAATTTCAAGCAAACGGTTCATGAAAATCTCTATGAGTCCTGGGATCGATTCAAGACGCTAGTGAGGTCTGTTCCTCACCATGGGTTCGAGCAGTGGTTTCTGTGTAACCAGTTCTACACCGGGTTATATGACGATCATCGAGCCATTCTAGATGTCGCGTCAAACAGGAGGTTCCAGAAGGAAATAGATGATGATAAGGGTTGGAAACTGATAGAGGAGATGGCAACCCATTGTGCTGAATATGGTAATCCGAGGAGTGGTATACGGATGATAGCTAGTATTGATTCTGAAGGTCTGGATGCAAAATTCGATAAACTAAATGCCAGACTTGACAAATGGGAGAAGAAAGCTGAAGATAACCAGCAGACTTGCAAGAGGTGTGGCGAAACTGGTCACACGGCTATAGACTGTTTTGCTGAAAAGAAACAAGTCTTTTCCTTTCAACAATACCGTCAAGGAGGTGGGTATTACAATCAAGGGAATATCCATCCCAATTTGAGATGGACAAGCCAGAACGTCTTAAATCCTACACCTACACCTCCACCACCACAGCCGACGTATCAACCGCCGCACAAGCAAGGATTCCAGAAAATCCAGTCTTCACAGCAAGCTAGTTCCTCATCTGGAGTAATTTCAGAAGTCGGGGAGTTAAAGTCTATGATCCAAGCTTTAGCTATCCAAATGAGCAAAACCGATCAAGCAACGAATGCTACTATTAAGCTTTTGGAGTCGCAGATTGCTCAATTGGTAGGAGTTCGATCGACTAGGCAACCTGGGCAGTTACCGTCTCAAACTGATAAGAACAAGGAGACGCTGAACATGATTACTCTGAGAAGCGGTCTTGCTTATGACAGTCCTGGTAGAGTTACTGATATTTCTGGTGCGCATCCCGATGTTGCAAAGACTGTTGCTGATAATGTACTCGATCGAGAGGTTATTGCTAGTCGATCGAATGAAATGAAGGAGAAACTACTCGATCGAGAGAAAGGTGTTAGTCGATCGAGTGAATCAGAAAGCTTGTTACTCGATCGAGAGGTTGTTGATGCTCGATCGAGTGATTCTGATAGACAAGTGGTCGATCGAGAGAATCCAGTTTCTCGATCGAATAAGTTGACTGAGGAAGCTGATCGATCGAGCAATTTAAGCTCGGATAATCTTCGATCGAGTGATATTGATACTCGATCGATGGGTTTTCATGAGCGAGAAGCTCGTTCGAAGGGGTTAAGCAAGCGGATGATCAACAATGCAATTGTCAAGGATATGCAACGTGGTAATCCTGACATTCCAGTTCCGTTTCCTGGTCGATTGAAGAAGGCTAAGGTCGAGAAGGAATTTACTCGGTTCGCTGATATTGTACGCGATCTCAAGGTGAACGTTCCTTTTGCAGACCTCTTATTAAAGGTACCCTCTTACCTGAAATTTATGCGAGAAATTCTTTTGCGTAAGAGGTCCGTAGACACCGTAGAGACTGTAGCTTTAACCGAGGAATGCTCTGCGTTCCTCCAGAACAAATACCCCCCTAAGCTGTCTGACCCAGGTAGTTTTTCTATACCGTGTCATATAGGTACCTATCTCATAGACAACGCGTTATGTGACCTAGGAGCTAGTGTTAGTGTCTTACCTTTGTCTTTAGCCAAACGGTTAGGCTTTACCAAGCTTCAGTGTACAAACATGACAGTACAGATGGCAGATAGGACCTTGTCTCGACCCTTAGGAATCATAGAGGATGTTCCTGTGCAAATAGGAAAATTCTTTATCCCGGTCGATTTCATAGTTTTGGATATACCTGAGGATTCTCACACTCCCATCATTTTGGGAAGACCGTTCTTGCATACTGCGTAAGCGGTTATTGATGTTGGGTTACAGACTCTGACTTTTCAAATAGGTGGGGAAAATTTAGTATTCACGCAGTCTAATGCTAGTAAGAGTCCTATGCTTGTGTCACCATGCTACGCACTTCCGTTATCTGATATCACACCTGATTTATTCACGCATGACAAAGCTTCGGTTCCTATCGAACCTATAGCTCCTATCTGTGATATCCCCATTGCTACCGTAACACCTCTGCCCCAGCTTGGGAGCAAATTGGAGGAACATGCTGTTGTATGTTGCCTTACAGATCATAGCGCGGCGGCATTGGAGCTGGAAAAGGGAAAGCCAGGTTCGCGTGACGACGTCAAGAAGAAGAAGTCCAAGAAGGACAAAGGAGCTCGCATGTACGCAAGTGATTCCGAAGTGGAGCTAGACTCCAAGAAACCATCGTACGTGTGGAGGAAGAAGACGGAAATTACCGCAGCTGAGGGTACTTCCGCAAGTCAAAGGCTAAACGGTGGCCTTCTCATGAAACTATTTGGTTGGTAGCCGGGTTTGCAACCCCGTGCAATTTGTAACAAACAATTTATCGCGTTTTCAATTTGACAATTAGACTATCACGTGATAATCCGTAGGTAAGATAGACAATTTATCTTTCCTATTGGACAATTTTTGGTATTTTCTGGTATTCGGTTGGCATCGTTTTGCAGGAACGGAAGCGGAAATCAACTGTTCAAAGTCGTGGGCTGTGCAATTACGAAGTGCTCGATCGAGTAAAGCTAACTACTCGATCGAGCTGTTTTACCTGAAGATGTGCTCGATCGAGTGGAATTTCTACTCGATCGACCCCTACTTTGATGCTGGTTTGGGGAAGCTCTTGTCTTGTGAGTTTTTCTGTTCTTTTTATTTTTCCATTCTTTGTATATTTCATTCCTTAGGAACATGAATTAGGTTGTTTTTTTTTCCCTTCCCCTTATATGCTTCTGTGCTATAGCCAATGAGGACATTGTCTGTTTTGGTTTGGGGAAGTGTTTTACATCCTTTTGCGTCTGCATTTGCATTTGTATTGCATTCACGTTTACATTCATGTTAATTAGAAAAAATTGAAAAAAATCAAAAATATCACGTTTATTTTTGCATATAGTTGAGTCGGATTGGAGTCTTGTTCATGATGAAATTGCACTACAAGTCTATTTTATGCTATTCTTTGCACCTTTCTTAACTTACTTAGTGAAATCGAATAGTGAACTATTGAATTTTGTCTTGGAATTAATATTTGATTATTAGACTTGACTCAACATTTTGGCAAACTACTTATATATTCTGAGATTTTAGAGCCTATAACTGGTGACATCTATGACCAGTTCATCTAGGAATGAGAGTAGTTACTCCCCACATCTCGTGTCATTTGCTTGTATATGAATTTTGATTTCTTATTGCCTGCACGCATTGGGTTTGTGGTCGGTATTACGTGTTTTGAGAATATTTGCATCTCCCTTTTCCTCATTTACCCCATTTAACTCCACATAAAGCCATATCTGCCTGTTGCCCTTAGCTACATCCTAAACTTAGCCTACCTTTGCCGAGCTAGTTTAGTAGTCGAGGTATATTCTACCGTTGTGTCAGTTTTTGGCTCATTATCATTGATTGGAGTGGGTATTTGCGAGAAAAAGAAGTGAAGTGTTGATAGTGTCTTGATCGAGTACTTTGTTTAGCTCGATCGAGCAGATTGTGTTAGTTGTTGCCTCGATCGAGTAATTCATTCAGCTCGATCGAGAGGTTTTCCTCAGTCAGCCAAGAAAAAGAAAAAGAAAAAGAAAAGAAAGAAAGTGGAAAAAATGAAAAATATGATGAGAAAAAGAATTGGCTGAAGTTTTTGTTTTGCGCCTCCTACGCTTATTATATTTTGTCGAGGTGTTTTATGGGATTTGTGACGTTTATGCCTTTATATGGTAAGGCATCGAGCTTAATTTTTGATTGTTGGAAGATGGAACGAGTTCTAATGCGGTCTTGTTAGGAACTAGCTTGGCTATTTACCCTCACATTTCCATTAATTGTTTTGCCCCTTCTTACCAATTAACCTCACATATCCATATTTTTGCAAATGTTCGGCACGTGATTGTCCTTGAACGGTGGTTATGCGTGTGTACGGTGCTTGAATCATCTTTCATATTAGTTAGCAATGCATGTTGTGTCGGTCGTAGTCTAGGTGAGTGACTATATTTTCTTCTCTCTTTCTTATACATATTTACTTACCATTTGCTTGTTGAGAGAAGAGTGACCCGTGAGAGTCCGAATTTGGTTGAGTCTTGCAAGTCGAAAGTCTAATTTATTTCCAAGATTGTATAAATTCGTTCACTTTCGTATTAAGCTTTGTAGTGATTGATCGAGTGCATTAAACTGTTTAACATTGACTTGTAGCTTGCTCTGAGACTTACTCCATTCCCCTAGGTTTATTTTGTTCCATATAACTGCATTTAGTTTGCTTGAGAACAAGCAAAGGTTTAGTTTGGGGAAGTTTGATGCGTGTATTTCATATAGACTTTTTAGTCCATTTATGCACGCATTTCTATGTCGTTTAGGTGATATTTTATCACCATATGCCCCTACTTGGCTACTTTGTACTTTCATTACCATTTTGTAGGTACAAGCTGTGTGGTAGCAGAAACCGAACCAAAGCAGTCCACTTTGCATGCATTTAGGAGAATGGAAAGATCGGGACATGAGCTATTGCATGGGGAAGCGTGAAACCATTCATCATCAAGCCCAAAGTCATGACTCGCACTATGTACTATGCCAGAAGACCTCGATCGAGTGTGCATTTGGTCGATCGAGGTGAGTTGGAGCCAGAAGAACTAGATCGAGCTACATCTTTTGCTCGATCGAGTAGGAGTTGTATACCAGTTGGTCGATCGAGTAGATCAAGTGCTTGATCGACTGATTTCCATGAATAAAAGCCTCGATCGAAGGGTTATTTCCCTCGACCGAGTGGATCCTATCGCGGGCTGCAAGTCCATAGCTTAATTAGGGTTAGAGTCGTGTTACACACTATATATGACTCTTATTTATGTCATTATTAGGGGGGCAGTTTTCGATTATTCAGAACTTATCATTCATAATTAGCAGACATTAATCTTTCATTAGTTTCTGAACTTTTAATCTTTGGTTTTCATTCGGGTTTATTCGACGTAGATTGTTCTTTACGCCGGATTGCTAAGATTGTAAACGATTTCTCTCTTTTACTCTTCCCTTTATCTTAATCTTAATTACTACTTACTCTACTTAATTGTTGTGTTGTTATTGTTTATGCTTATTAATTACGATTTTATTATGTCTATCGTCATATGTTCAATCGTCTTTGTTAGCATAGTTAATAGCATGAGTAGCTAATTTTCTTGTATGTTGGGATGAGGGAAACTGTAGTAGAGGCATCTTAGGATAGATTATTTTAGTTAGTCTTGAATATGAGAATCAGTCTAAGCAATTTAATTGAGGTTTAGTCGAATGAGTATACGCAGGAGACTAGGCTAGGTAGTTAACCCCGACCTGGATCGAGAGATTGGAAGGGTGACTCCTAAGAGGACGAGAGTTAATTAGGAAAATCCCTAGGGTGGTTTGAGACCGAGAGGAGAAAACCATTGCCCTTCTCATTGATAGATTGACTGACTTAGTTGACCCGTAGATGCCGATACTGTAGTAGACCGAATCCTAGCATATTTTCTCTTTATCTGATTTATTTCATATTAATTTCTTCCTTTATTTCTCTTCCTTTAATCTTATTTAGTTTAGTTAAAACCATTTCAAAACCCCCCAGATTGTTACTTGCAGATTTAGATTTCAGTTAGTTAGTTTCCTCCCTGTGGAGATCGACCCTACTTTCGCTATCTTCTTAGTTAGTAGACTTATGTTTTATTTTTGGTGTATAACGACACACATCAGGGACAACCAGAATCTGAAGGAGAGGATGACTGCCCTGGCAAACCAGCAACCGGTATCCAACCTCCTCAGCGCCCAGATGTCAGCCTCAGCTACCTACTCGTCCCAAGAGGTGCCTATGCAGGTCTAGGACGCCAGATACCGCAGAAACTTGTGACCCAGTTGGAATTGACAACGCCGCTGCCAGTTCGATCCATGGGGCCAGTTGGGCTAGGGACCTCAACACCCAGCCACTTCGCTCCCCCAGGTTATCCCCAAACACCAGGTAACTTGCCTTCTGGTTCTTCCTTCGTTACTAACCCTTTATTTGGTACAGGTACTTTGAGCCAGCCAGTGGCCCACCAGTGGAGGCTCATCATCCACACTCAGCTCGTGCAGAGCGGAGTGACCTACATCCCCTACTCAGGAGAGTATATCCAAGGAGGAGCAACACCCGGAGGTAGTTTCTTTGGCCATGCTCCTGGTGTTCCTAACCCTTTTGCAGGAACAAGAGGACTAGTGGAACAGCAACTCCAGGAATTAAGGGACATAATCATCAAGATTCCGGGGATGCCGCACCCTATGGAGAAAGCCACACCTGAGAGCTACGTTGATTCCCCTTTCGCGGATGGCATACCATTCATCAACTTGCCCAAAGGGTTCAAGTCGCTGGTCATGACGCTGTATGATGGAACTAATGACCCCCTGGACCACTTCAACCAGTACAAGCAGAATATGATGGTAGTCACAGCAACAGGTCCCCTGAAGGAAGCATGCATGTGCAAGGGGTTTGGATCCACCCTCTATGGAGCCGCCCTGTAGTGGTTCGTGAGTCTCCCTAATAGGAGCGTGGGAACATTCGCTGACCTGGTGAACCTGTTCACCCAGCAGTTCGTTAGTAGCAGGAAACCAAAGAAGCAGACCAGTGACCTGTACAGGATAACCCAGAAGTTCGATGAATCCACCCGGGACTTCCTGAACAGGTTCAACAAAGAGAAGTTGTCCATCCCCCGATGTGCAGCGGTCAACCGCAACAACATCAATCGGAGGCCGACCGCAGCGGTCACCTCAACAGCATCAGGTTACCATCCCTGACCTGCAAAACCACCTATTGATTCCAGACCGCAGCACTGGACATCAAGATCCCCTCTCACCGCAGTGATAGTTCCTGGAATAATAATGTGCACATCCCCCTCGCAGCGGGAGAGCTACAAGAGGCAAACTCGGGGTGTGGTCCGTCTCGCGGCGGGCCACCATAATAGTAACCCAAGTAACCACCCAAAAAGCAATCTCCAAACACCATCATCATCATCAACAAGTAACAATATCACAATAACCCATCTTATCACAATGACTAACATATACAGTACTGAGTAGGAAAACGCTACCTTTTCGTAAATCCGCAAGAAACACAAGCAATCAAATCAGAAATCCTCTTCTACAAAGTCTCCCCTGAGCATCTTGCCATGAACAAAGAAATCCATATTTGAAGTAAAGATCTCTTCCTGAACAACTCCCCAGCTAGCCTTGAAAACTTTACTAGATAACCATCAGGCCCAGGATTCTTATCACCAGGAATAGAAGTCATTGCTATCCGAATATCCTCCTTACTATGAATTCTACAAAGCTTACTCCAATCAGCTACATCAATTAGTTGCCCCTACCTGACCACATGGTCAAAATAACCACAAATTTGAGCTTTAATTTCTAACAAGTCTTTATAAAAATCCACACATGCTTGTAGCACTTTATCAGGATCCTTACAAGGTATACCCATCCTACCCTAATAAGAAGAACTTTATTTTGGATCTGGATAGCCGAATGAAACATACTAGTATTTAAGACCCCTTCAGAAGCCCAGCTACATTTAGCTTTCTGTCTAAGAAACTCCCCCCTTGCCTCATGCGGAAGAATATAAGAGTTCCTAATCTGTTTCTCTTTATCCATTATCAAAGGATTAGTAGGATCATTTTGAAGTTGTATTTGACAGTCAATCATTAACTTATAAGCAACATCAGCATTCCTCTCAACATCTGAAAACATATTCTTATTTAACTCTTTCGGCAAAGGTTTCAGATTCTTCAATTTAGTGACCACCTTGTACAAAGGAGTACCCTCAACTGGCATTCTCTACCCGTACTGCACAATATCTTGAAAATCAGGAACTTTAGTCCACATGTTAAAAAACTTAAACGACTTCTTTTTATCAACTACATCACCCCCACCACTGGAAATGATACAAGGACAGTGATCAAAATATCCCTCTTGTTGAAAATGTGCATAGTAACCAAGCCACAAATTCAGCCAGTCACCATTAACCAACACTCGAGTAGTTCTACTAAAAATTCCAGTCTCACTAAGCTGCTTGTTATTTCAAGTGAAAAAGAAACCAGTAGATTTCATGTCATGTAAGTCACATCTGCTCACAACAGCTTGGAAAGGTAACATTTCATCATCCTTCACATTTTTGCCCAATCTCTCATTAGCGAACATGACATTGTTAAAGTTCCGTACAACCACCGAAAGACCAGTCACACAAAGCCTAGAAAGAGCATCCCATAAAGGAATCCTCTCATTAATTTTATTAAATGCATAACTAAAAGTAGTAGTAAACGCCTTATCCATCTGTTTATCCTTTATTCTAGCATGAATATATTGATCACTCATTTCAATTAAGAACATCCACATCAACTCTAGTAGGTTTCCACAAAAGCCAAATTCTACCCCCAGGATGACAAGAGGAATTCGTAACAAAACTCCAATTTACACAAACGTTATTAACAACTTTATTTAGCGACATAGGTTTCACCTTTGTCTCAAGGAGCCCAAACAGGTCTACATCATTTTGATGTAGGAAGCACTTGATGTCTTTCTGTTTTGTGTCACTGTTATGGCGCCTAACATTCCACATACCCATCTTTATTATTAGAGGGCCAAGGGTCTCCCCCTCCTCCTTTATCAACCAATTTAGCATTATTAATCTTCCTGATTTCCACCTCCTAGTCTAGTCTCATGCCTAGTCAATCGAGTGGTTACCCTGGCATGAGTAAAGAGAGAACCATTACTAGCTGGAAAATGGGTAGCTGCTGGGGTCACCATGGATATCACAGAAGTGGCTGCAGCCTTTGTACCTCCAAGTGGTGGGAAGTCTTTTGGGTCAATAATGGGAATATTTATATTCCTTGGCTTCCACACTTGTTTTGAAGGTTGATGTGTGACCTGGTTCCTCAACCTAATCCCTTTTCCTCTGCAAACATTAGCCTTATATCCAATACCATGGAATTGTTGGCAAGTAGCAGGAAGGCATCATATTCAACAACAACATTAACCTCGTTTCCCAATTCATCCTCAAACTGAATGGAGCATGGGAACGTCTGATTAATTTCCACCTCCAACATTATCCTTGCAAAGCCTAACAATTTTTTTTTTATCACATGTGGCATCATCTATCCTTACTTAGCGACCAATCAGTTCAGATAATTTTTCTAAGCATTTGACACCCCAAAACTTTAAATCTAACCCCACCAACTTATTCTAGATAGGAACCTTCTTAACATACACCTTTGATATTTAAATAGCAGGATCCCATGGTTTATCACTATAGGTGTTATAACGGTGTAAGAAAGATAAATAAATACGTGAAAAAAACAAGAATTTACGTGGTTCACTAACAATTTGTTAGATACGTCCACCGGCATAAGGGAAGAATATTATTGATCTTCAGGAATTACATATTTAAGGGTATACTCGTTAGAGTATTCAGATTTCAGATGACTCAAACAGATTGACAGATTTCTGAATGAATTTTCCTAAACAGATTTAGAAAACCCTGACATTATAGAAAACCATATAGCAATTTCCTAAACAGACAAGGAAACTAAATAATAATTTCCTAAATAAATAAGGAAACTAAATCAGATCAGAATCCGAACAGATTCAAGGCATATTCTAAAAAATCTTCACCTTGACTTGAATCTTCTCACAATCAGACATATGTACCAGACGCACAAAACTAGTGTCAGATGTACCAGGCGCACAAAACTAATGTGAGATGTACCAGACGATTCTCTCCATTTTGCCTTAGATATTGCCCACCACGGGGTAATCAGATACTTCTAACACTTAGCAAGTCCAATCAATGTTGAAACTTGCTATTCGGAACAGCAACAAAATCTGACAGTGTAAAACCTTGAAGGCAATACAAGTTACCACACTTAACACCTTTTAGAAACACGTTTGAACCCTTGCAGACTTTCAGAACTCCACTTTCACCTTGAAAACTGAAACCCTTACTGTCCAATGTACTTACGGATATCAGATTCTTTGTCATTAGTGTAACATATCTAACCTCGTTCAATGTGCAGAATTTACCATCTTGTAACCGTACTTTAATTGAGCCAATTCCAACAGCTTTACAAACAATCTCGTTAGCCATAAAAATATCGCCACTATCTACCTGCTTGTAGGTTGTAAACCACTCCCTGGGCAGACAATATGATAGGCTGCTCCCGAATCCATAATCCACACATCACTAGGATGCATGTATTTATCAGCAACTAGAGCTTAATCATCTTCAGAATTGGTATTTTCTATTGCACCAGTATCTGGTGCTTTGTCTAGTTTATCTTTCTTGGGACAGTCGAATTTCCAATGCCTCTTCTCTTTACAATATCACTAGGTTTAGGACCCGTATAAATTGGTTTATTGAGTTTTTTCTTCCCCGAATTTCCTCGTCCATAACCCCCGCTGGCTACTAACCTTGTAGCCTGACCATCTACAACTGTACCAGCCGCCTTATGGCGCAACTCTCTAGTGTGAAGGGATGATCTAACCTCCTCGAGAGGAACAATATCTTTACCCACAATAAATAATTGCACAAAATTCTCCTAAGATAAAGGTCAAGAAACTAACAGAATTAATGCGGCATCCTCATCCTCAACTTTGACATCAATTTTACGCAATTCTTATAAAAATGTGTTTAACCGATGTAGGTGTTCTTGAAGAGAGTACCTTCCTGCATTTTTCGCCTGAACAGACGTTGCTTCAAAAGCAACTTATTGGTTAAAGACTTCGTCATATAAAGACTTTCATGTTTTAACCATAGACCTTGCGCATATACCTCCTCTACGACTTCAATGATAACATCATCAGCAAGACACAACATATCGTCGAGTGTGTCTTCTTTGTTGGAGTAAGTGTCCTCCACAATAGTGCATTTATATAATAAATCTCATTTGGAATATATGTGGCATGATTAGTATATTTTGATACTCCACGTCAGTTGATTAACGTAAATCGGTAACGCTTGGCTGACTAGAGTATGACGTTATTGTCGTATGACGGCGGTAATCAACTGATCCCTTTAGGTCACACCTATAAGATGAGACCCAAATAGAATACTAATTATTTGTATACGATACAGTTTAATTAGAGCATTACATATATTTGATATGTACGTTTAGTTACGAGAGTTATTTATTGGAAATTGAATTACGAACTCATTCCACTTAAGTTTATTAGTCAATTATACGATAACTGACTGAATAAATTTTACGTCTTATTTTAATACGATTGAATAAGATTTAATTTAGTGATTAATAGTTAATTCATTAAATTAGTTGAGGTTATGCATATACTTTGAGGAGAAGGTGATTAGTTAATTATATTTACAAGGAGTTGTAAAATAAACTAACTAGGCATTGTGAGACCCATTATATATTGATATAATGATAAAATATCACTTAAAAGTTAAGTGTATATTATTTATTAATTTGAGTCATATAATTGTTATATGATCAATTTAACCCTTAATTATACAAGATAATTAAGCATATGATTATAAGTATTTGTGGGACAAATATCAAAAATCAAAATGGACCACATGACACTAGTGGGAGCCGAAATCATGTAGTGTATAACATGATGGTTGTTGTTTCTTGTATCACACTACAACATGTGATCATGTCATGTTTATGACACATGATCATATTCTTATTTACTCCTACACTCAACTATTTTGCATGAGATTATTTTAAGCAAAATAAGAGGCCACTAGGGCTCTCTTTTGGGCAGACCATGTTTCCTTAAATGGACAATATTGTTGTTCATTTGACAAAAAGAAGTTCATTCTTATTTTTGCATGCTTATCACTCTAAAATCCTCATCTCTCTAAAAACTCTCAAACACTAATATTTTTCCTATTACAACAGTAGTAATAAATCTAATATTAGTTCATATTATCACTTGTGTTTTCTAGTAAAAAACTAAGTGATTAGTTTGAGTTTAATCTTGGGTGCAACAAGAAGGAGACCTTCTACTTTGGAGGTTATTTTATGCAGGATCATCCACTAAATACATACTCAAGAACAATAAGAAGGAGTTCTTATTGTGCCCCATATTGGCCGAAAATTTCCATTGTAAGGAAATTTCATCTTATCTTTATATTTATGCTTTTATATTTGCATGCATGATAACTAGATCCTAAATCATTAAGTTAAAGTAATTTAATGAACTAATTAGAGGAGTCTAATTAGAGGTCTAGGACTTTCATGTGGTATCAGAGCTCAATTGTTACATGCATGTCGATTTTAGGCATTAAAATCGAGTTATACTATAACTTGGGTAAAATTGAAAATTTATGTTCAAAGTTGGTTTGCACGAAATTTTTTATTTGCATGCATACCTACTGACCTCAAAATGGTTGTGGTAAAATTTGGTGATTTTATGGATTAATTTGCTATTTATTTTTATTTATGGCCTTTAAATCATGTTAATATGCATATTTTGTTTTAAAAGTTAACTAAAAATAGTTGCATGTTGATTCTGGCCATGAAATTTTGATATGATCTCACATGCATGTTGTACATACTGTATGTAAAATTTCGTGACTTTTAATTAAGTTTTGCATGATGATTGATTTTTATAAGATAAAAGTCAATAAAGTGAGATTATTATGATCATAAAATTGAAACGTCCTCTTCTGGTCTTGAAAATTTTTGTTAAATTTTATAATCTGAATTATATCATCTTGGTGAAATATTATAATTTGTTTCACTATTGTACTATATTTAATGGTTTTTATTTGATAAAACCATTGAATACTATGTTATTTGTTCATAAAATTTTTTCAAATTTTTTGGGCAAATGTTTCTGTTTTTTAGAGTTCCTGGAAGTGTTCCAGAATGTAAAAAATTTTTGGTTTCAAATTTTTATGAGTTTTATATTTTGTTTTGGGTTTATTTCATAAATGTTATGATTAAACCTCTATATTTAGCAAATACGATCAATTCGAACTAATTAAATACAAAAAAAGTTACTGGGGACTAATTTTGAGTTCTAAATCAGTTTAAATAATTAGTTTGAGCTTAAATACGATTTAAGTGTTGATTATTGATTTTTAATGGGTAAAAATCGATAAAATCCATAAAACCGAGCTAGAATGAGCATGATAAGTGTTAAGGGCGATTTTGGCATGATTTTTACAGCATTTTATTTATGTTGTTATTTTTGAATGAATTAATGTCATTTATTTAATTTTTAATGCAAGTTGTACCTAGTATGGCCTAGATTATTTTAATCGGTATTACCCGTAATGTAAGGAAATACCGATTCGGTTGTAATTTTATTTGCGATCTCGTATCGCCGTTTGTAATAATTTAATTTCATTTTTAGATCAAATGTATAATAGGAATTTTATTTGTATCTTTTTGTAATTAATTATTATGAAGACGGAGATTCCCGAAGTCGGTGTTCCAAAAGACGGTGCCATGAAGAGGCAAGGGGCCAAGGAGTTGGTTTCCGATTTTGTAATCTACTAGTTAATTATATTAGCTAGGTGGCCATACTAGGATTTATTATTTGCTTGCTTTATTTTTCCGCTCATGCCAAAATCGCCAACATGCATCTTTATTTCTCGATTGTCAATTCAAAGTTATTCAAAATTCACCGACTTAGTTCGCTTATAGGGAATTAATAACAAAATTGACAAGACCTCTCACATAACTTTAAAAAAATTGAGATTTAGCCTTACCAATTAGTAACACCTATGAACCCCGTGTTCATTAGGGCTGCCACGCTCGTGGGTCCCTTTTTACCTCGGGTAAGTAGGGTGATGCGATCACAAGCCAAAATTGGATTGGACTCAACGAGATAAGCGTTATCTTGGGACTAGGAGATGGATTTAGTTGAAATCCGTCAACCAAGAGTTCTAAGGGTAGAATTAGTCAAGTATTGACTTACCATTTCTAGATAAAGGTAGCATACGATGACTATTTCTGTCTAGAGATGGGTCTTGGAATCACTTATATAATTTCGTGAGGGGTCATTATATGAGTGACTTGTTTAAAATTGTTTTACAAGTAAATTATATATAAGCAATGAATGTTTATTTTCCGTTCATATTTATTCGCACAATGACAAATATTTATCCTTCTACGAACTTGTAAATCCGTTCAATCGTGGAAAGGAGTTTCCATTATTTTATACGGTAGCATTTTGATTGCAATCTCCGTTTAAACCACCGTAGCTAAAGACAAAATGAATTTTATCTTTTGATCCTCATATTCACCATTGCAAATGACTCTTATGAAGAGTACATGAATAAGTCACACTTAGTCAAAAAACGTTTTGTTTTTTAGTGACGTCTTCTCATATCAATGGTACATCAATCTTTTCGCTCCAACGAAAATATTTTAATTTTTGGTATGTCGTCATAATGCTCCTTATCGAGGCTTACCTCAAAAGAGGCCAAATCAGTTGGGACGACTAGGTTAATCGATTTATTTAAAATCGTGAATAACCAAATACCGTAGTCACTTCATGAAAGGTTTATCCTTTTGAAGGAAAAACCATGAATGAAATGAAGAATAGTCTTCACAATAATTCTAATATACTTGTCTAAATAGAGATTCATGAAAGTGAGTGGGAGCACTAAGAATGATGTTTATATTCTTAATTGTTAAGACGAGGTTCAAGAGTAGGTTGGCACGCGTTTGGCACAAGGCAAGGGAAAAAGGCAAGTCTATTTTGAATAGTGAAATCAAAACCCAAGCGAGGTGTCGAACCCAACTTTTGACGATTCTTTTTTACAGTGTAGGACACAAGAAAAGAATCTGCCCCAAGTTTTCTAAAGAGTTAGAAATTGGGTGTACAATTTTCACCCATAATATCTATATGATCGACATTTATTTTGCTAAATGCAATTTTTGGGTATTAGATACCTATTATGGTTTTCATCAATATATTCAATGCATATAATAAATCGTACGACGACTAACCATGATTAAATGTCGACATACAAGGGAAATATAACTATTGTAGTTTTATTTCTATAGAGACATATAAAAGTTATAATGTGATCCATCTAGTTTTGGATTTAGAGGTGTACTATAATAAACGTTGTTATGTACATGACCTCTAAATAAAGAATATAGTATCCACTTTAGTGTACGACACAAGTGTTTCACTTTTGTGAATAGAACAAGCGTTGTATCTTTTTATGCCTATACTTGGTAAATGGTTATCCCATACCAATCAAAGGTAATTATATTCTTGACCTAAACTAGTAATTACTTGTCATATAGATTGTAAAAGGCTCAAAATTGGTGACCCTCATCTAATCTTAATTCTGGATTGTGTAGCACATTAAGAGGCTAGTATTGACAACTATCCCTAAACCATCTGATTTTGAATCTTATGGTGCGTGCGAATCTTGTATTCAAGGCAAGATGATTCGTGCCCTTTTTATTTAAAAGGAAATCGAGCTAGTGAGTTATTGGCCCTATTTCATTAGAATATGCGTGGTCCAATAACAAACACAACCAGAGATGGTTATGACTATTTCACTTTATTTACCAACGATTTAAGTAGATATTATATTTGATTCTACTTAATGAGGTACTATGAGAAATCTTTGAAAAGTTCAAAGAGCTTCAATGTGAAGTAGTTAATCACCAAGAGTATTAGACAAGGACTTACGAGTAAATCGTAACTATAAATATCTAAGTATTGACTTTGATTTTCACCAAAAGTATTGTGAAATAGTTTCACGAGTTAATTTCTCTAACACACATTATGAGATAAGGTGTTGTTGCATAAAGAAACAGAACCTTATACGATATGGTTTTGTCTTTGTAAAGTCAAACTGAGCCATTTGACTAACCTTGGAATCTTAATATTTTGTCTGCTATTTCTTTTCCCACCATATCAAACCACATTTATAACAGTCGGATTTTATTTCATATACGATATGGATAGGTAGCGTACCTAATTTATAAGTTATCCGAATAAAACAAGTGCTCAATAATCCTACATTGACCACGAGAACAAAGCGTTTGTGACTCGTGATGCTGTCTTTCAATAAAAAAAATACGATTATTTCTTGAAAAGACAGAGTGGGAGAAAATGTTTTAAGAGCCACAAACTGAGCTTATGGTCCGGAAAAAGTTTTCCTCATTGCTTGTTCAGTAGTTGTTTCTTCGGAACCTAAGAGGTCAAGTGGAATTTTAGCACTCCTTAATAGTGATGAATTCTAATCTATGACTTATAAAAGACTGTTTCTAGTCCCAATTTCTTGCTATGGCTTAGAGTCATGCGATTCGTAATGGACTCCATGCGTGATGGTCAGGTATATGACCTGGTAAATTTTACTTGAAGAAGTACGACCTCTACAATGAAAATTGATTTTTTAAGATCGAAATTTGCATGTTGTACATTAAAATGTTTTCAAAGATAAATTGGTAGGCAAAGAGTTTTCACCAACCTTAATTCTTTGATCCATTCGAATATACTTAGCGATTACAGCATATCATAATAGTATGATGTCAATTGGACCTCAAGAACCACCTTCTTGAATACGATTCTAGAAGAGGTAGTATATTTTATATTCACCTGTGGGTTCGTAGATCCTAACTATCCTAAGTAATTTGCAAGCTTAAGAGGATGTCTTAAGTAAGCACTAAAAAGTTGGAATTAGTGTGTCAATCATGTTGTAAAATATTTCTCGATATCTCGAGGAATTATGTTTATACATGAAGTTAAGTGAGAGTAATGTGGTGTGCATCAGTCTTATATGTGCAGACATATTGATAATTTTAGATGATGGAATATTTTGGAGAAGTAGAATACATCTTTTAGATATATGAATTTATGAAGATAAATCTAAAAGGATATTAGCATTAAGTCAAAATTCTTATATTGATAAGATCTTTGACTAGTTCAAGAAAGTTGAACACATGATAATTGATTCCTTTTGCTTCCACTGCGGGATCAATTATAAACGCTGTGATGTATACTCAATCCAACGTTTCTCATGCTTTGAGTATGACGAATCATTTGCAATCAAATCCAAGTGAAAGTCACTTGATAGCCATAAAGAACGTCCTTAGTACTTGCGAAGGACTAAAGATATAATCCATGTGTTTGGAGTTTACAGTAAGTCGTGTGTAAGTGGTTACACAGACTTCAGTTTCCAAACTGATCAAAGTGATTTGAAATCACGAACTGGCTGTGTTTTATAGAAGATTTATCTGTTGGAAGAGTTCCAAGCAGAAAACACTATTGGAAATGTTCCAATTAGGAGTGACATTTTCATATATAAATGTCATGTATCCGCTGGAAGTGTTCCAGGCAGTTTGTCATTGCGGATTTCACAACGGAAATAGAGTACATTGCCTCATATGATGATGCATATGAAAGTAGCTTGGATTCGACAATATTGGAGGGACTAGAAGTAGTTCCTATAGTTGTATATCCTATCCCATGATACTGGTAAAACAGTGGGAGCTACCTTTAGGCCAAGAGTCCTAAGTCTAGATTCAAACCTAGAATGTACTCAGAAAGTTTTATGTAATATGAGATTACGTAGACAAAGAGAAATAGCAATCAGAACGATGGGAAAGATGCAAGTATTGCTAATCCATTAGCCATGCCTTTTGCAGGCTGAACATGATAGTCATGTCATTTCAATGGGATTGAAATATGTACCTGAATTGCTAAAGATTATGAGATATGAAATTATTGATAGCGTATCAATTTTTCCAAATATTTGATAATCGCATTCATTGTTAGAGTTTCATTAAAAACTCCTTTATTTAGTGTGACTAAATTTTAATACTTTGTTTATCCGAATTGGTTGAAAGAAAAGTTGAACCCAATTCAAGTGAACATGATGAACTTAGTGTTTTGTCCCTAGTCACTCATTTGAGGTGACGTCTCGAAGTGACTAGGTTGTAAGTCGATCGATGGTTGGTTCAACACCATGGGGTCATGGAGATGACTGGTCGTTTACATAGGCAGACTGTGGAGACACTCTGTCGGGCAGTGACCATAATAGAGTCCCTTATCAAAATTGTTGAAGCCTGGTCGTGGCGGGGATTTCTATTTTATTCCTATGAGTCGATTCTTTAGACTGACGACCATTTACCTGAGTTAGTGTAGTTTCCGATTGACTTTGGTTTTTGTCCTAGGTCGTGCCGTGAAAGGAGGCCGATGGACATCTTCTGGGTCATGGTGATCTGCATCATACAGTGTAAGATGGGTCAACACGATTTGTCCACCCACGTTGGGTATTAACATCTTCGGGCCACTCGAGGAGTAGTAACTGGAAATGCGTGGCCACGCTCGGAAGAGATCTCTGGTAGATTTTCCGGTCAGACAGTTACTCTCCCAGATCGAGAAAACCACTATATTTATAATTTTCAATTGCAAGTGCGACCTGTAAGACACATTGCAATGAGTGGGAGGATGTGACGCAAAAGAGACAAGAGAATCGGTAGCACACAACTTGTCGAGACAAGTGAGAGAAATTGTTGGAGTAGGAGTCCTCCGCAATAGTGTTGCTACATGCACAACTTGTATCAGACAAGTGGGAGATTGTTGGAGTAAGTGTCCTCCACAATAGTGCATTTATATAATAAATCTCATTTGGAATATACGTGGCATGGTTAGTATATTTTGATACTCCACGTCAGTTGATTAACGTAAATCGGTAACGCTTGGCTGACTAGAGTTTGACGTTATTGTCGTATGACGGCGGTAATCAACTGATCCCTTTAGGTCACACCTATAGGATGAGATCCAAATAGAATACTAATATTTGTATACGATACAGTTTAATTAGAGCATTACATATATTTGATATGTACGTTTAGTTACGAGAGTTATTTATTGGAAATTGAGTTACGAACTCATTCCACTTAAGTTTATTAGTCAATTATACGATAACTGACTGAATAAATTTTACGTCTTATTTTAATACGATTGAATAAGATTTAATTTAGTGATTAATAGTTAATTCATTAAATTAGTTGAGGTTATGCATATACTTTGAGGTAGAGGTGATTAGTTAATTATATTTACAAGGAGTTGTAAAATAAACTAACTAGGCATTGTGGGACCCATTATATATTGATATAATGATAAAATATCACTTAAAAGTTAAGTGTATATTATTTATTAATTTGAGTCATATAATTGTTATATGATCAAATTAACCCTTAATTATACAAGATAATTAAGCATATGATTATAAGTATTTGTGGACAAATATCAAAAATCAAAATGGACCACATGACACTAGTGGGAGCCGAAATCATGTAGTGTATAACATGATGGTTGTTGTTTCTTGTATCACACTACAACATGTGATCATGTCATGTTTATGACACATGATCATATTCTTATTCACTCCTACACTCAACTATTTTGCATGAGATTATTTTAAGCAAAATAAGAGGCCACTAGGGCTCTCTTTTGGCCGGACCATGTGTCCTTAAATGGACAATATTGTTGTTCATTTTACAATATAAGTTCATTCTTATTTTGCATGCTTATCACTCTAAAATCCTCATCTCTCTAAAAACTCTCAAACACTAATATTTTTCCTATTACTAGAGTAGTAATAAATCTAATATTAGTTCATATTATCACTTGTGTTCTCTAGTCAAAAACTAAGTGATTAGTTTGGGTTTAATCTTGGGTGCAACAAGAAGGAGACCTTCTACTTTGGAGGTTATTTTATGGAGGATCATCCACTAAATTCATGCTCAAGAACTATAAAAAGGAGTTCTTATTGTGCCCCATATTGGCCGAAAATTTCCATTGTAAGGAAATTTCATCTTATCTTTATATTTATGCTTTTATATTTGCATGCATGATAACTAGATCCTAAATCATTAAGTTAAAGTAATTTAATGAACTAATTAGAGGAGTCTAATTAGAGGTCTAGGACTTTCATTCTTCTCCAGTGTAGAGTCTATTGATCGAATACGAAAGAGGGGGGGAGGGTGAATTGAGTATTAAAAACTAGCCCCACTTTTTCGATTTATATGATATGTAATTAATTATTTGATCTTATTGGATTAAAATCAACTAATTAATTAATCAAAGTAAGCGCAAGTAACGAAATAACGAAAAGTAAAGAGAGTATAGAGAGGCACACAGATTTTTGAAGTGGTTCAGTTTCACACGTTGAAACCTACGTCCACTATTCTCGATTAATAATTCTTAGTACCTTTCTACGGATTACAAAAATTATCAACCTACTCGTATAATCAACTATGATTATAACTCAGGGTGAGTATCGCTAAATACTCCATACTATCTTACGTTAATAAGAAAGTACAATATAACTCACACAGATTCTCGTTAAAGAATTGTAAGATTATGTGATGTACTATTATCCAATAACGTATTTCACGCGAGCGATTGATAATAATTGATGCACGACTCTTTTGAAAAACAAACACTAAAAATAATAAATATTTTGCTCAAGGTTTGCTTTAAAACAATTTTGGAAAATTATCACAAGTATGTATGTGTGTCGTGTGACTCTAGTATTTCGTGTATTTCAACAATGAGAAGTGAAGGAGTATTAATAATAAAAGCATAGGAGATCTAAAACCCTAGCTTAATATTTAAGAAAGATATTTATCTTTAATATCTTAAAATAATATTTACTTTATCTTATAGAAATATCTTTATCTCAAAATATTATTTGCTTTATCTTTTAGAAATATATTTATCTTTAATATCTCAAAATATTGTTGTAAAGATATAGTAGAATCCTAAATTAAGGTAAACAAGGAAAACAACCTATAGAGGTCGAAATACCTAGCTACACGAAACCCTAGAAGCACGCAACCCTAGGAGGCACAATCCTAGGTTTCCACGAAACCCTAGGTGGCTCAAACCTTAGGTGGGCTTATTAGGTTAACAACAAATTGAGATAAAATATATTAGAAACCCTAGGTAGCATGACACCTCATAAGTTGTATTACTAACCAATAGAATCTCATAAATATATTCTCTATTAAAACTTTTGATAAATATAAAAATACTCTTTCACTTTTGAAAACATAAAAATATTTTATTTCCAAAATCATGCATCAACATTTATCATCCAAAGTTATAGCAAAGTTATAGGCTAAAGCTATAACTTTGAACTTAAAATCACTTGAATGGAATAGTTACCGAATGACGACCTATACTATCTAATCTTCACAAAGATCTTCAGTATACGGATCATCTCTTCATCTTGATCACAAAGACCCTCCATCTTGAGTCTTGTGTTATTTGAGGTAGATCTTGCTTGAAGCGTTTTTCTTTAAAGTTATGACTGGGTAGCTATAACTTTCATGTATACTTCCAAAGTTATTCCTGAAGTTGTTATAACTTTGATCTTCCTTCTCGTAATTGTTTTTAGCTATGATAAGACTAAAGCACACAACTACACGCATATGATATATCAATTAAAGCACATTATCAAGTAAGCACATGTCATTGTCAAAACTATAAAATAGGTCCAACAAATTCCCCCTTTTTGATGATGACAAGTCTCTTATGATTTCTCTTAACATTGTGACTAAGTATGGTTCCCCCTCAACAAAACATTCCCAAAGTTATAGCAACTTTGATCGCAAGAACATAACAACTTAGCCAAAGTTATAACTTGAAATACTTTTAAGAGATAACGAGTCTTGACAAGGAGCAAGCTTAAGCAAAGACTCAAATCATATCATTTCTTCCCCCTCTTTGCATCATTGAAAACACAAGAACAAGGATATAAAATGACTAGAATAACATACTCCAAGGCAAGAAATAGATACGCAAAATACGCAATACTTAACGACTCATAGCAAGCAAAATCAAATACTAAATGTTAATTAAACTACAAACCACAAACAAAAGTGTTATTTGCCAATGGGCCGAATAAAGTGTAAGCCAAAATGGGCCGAATGGACAATAGGATACTAGTTTAAGAACAAACAAAGTAAGACGAGAATCATCAAGGCAAATCGGGTTGGCGAATGATATTGGGGTCGATATAGTCGGGTCGGGTACGGTACTCAAGGGTGGAAAGGCGATCAAAGCACTTCTTCCATGATTAGCTTGTGTGGTAAGACATGACTCATAGTTCCGAACCTTCATGGATAGAGCCTCCGTCGCATCATAAATGGTGTGCATTCCATCACGCATTTCCGCACCACTCTTCACCAAAGCACCTTCTTGGTAACCAAGAATTGCATCCGATCCCGTTGCCTAAATACTCTTGTCGAATATCGACAACATTCCTCTCAATTTTAGCAAGGCAACCATCGACTCCCGTCATCCAACACCTCAACTCATCACTCACACCCGACCCGTCATCCAACACCTCAACGTATTTCACGTGAGCGATTGATAAAGAATAATGCACGCCTTTTTTGAAAAACAAACACTAAAAATAATAAATATTTTGCTCAAAGTTTGCTTTAAAATCAATTTATAAAATTCTCTCAATATGTGTAAAAGTCGTTGTTAATGATTAAGATGGAAGGAGTATTTATAGTAGAAGCATATGAGATATAAAATCTAAAACCCTAGCTTTATCTTTAAGAAAGATTTTTATCTTTAATATCTCAAAATATTATTGCTTCCTCTTTTAGAAAGATATTTATCTTTAATATATCAAAATATTGTTGTAAAGATATTATTAGAATCCTAGATTGATGCAAACAAGGAAACGTGCCATAGAGGCTGAAATCCTCATCACACGAAACCCTAGGTGTTTACCTATGAGCACGCAACCATAGGAGTCACAAACCCTACGTTTCACGAAACCCTAGGTGGCACAACCACTAGGTGAGCTTATTAGGTTAACAACAAATTGAGATAGAATATATTAGAAACCCTAGGCAGCATGACAACTCATAAGTTGTATTACTAACCAATAGAATCTCATAAATACATCATCTATTAAAACTTTTGATAAATATAAAAATACTCTTTCTCTTTTTTGAAAACATTTAAAAGATTTATTTCCAAAATCATGCATCAACTTTATCATCCAAAGTTATAGGTTAAAGCTATAACTTTGAACTTTAGCATGTAAAGTTATAAGTGTGTCATAACTTTACAAACTTAAAATCACTCAAATGGAATAGTTACCGAATGACGACCTATACTATCTAATCTTCACAAAGATCTTCAGTATACGGATCATCTCTTCATCTTGATCACAAAGACCCTCCATCTTGCGTCTTGTGTTATTTGAAGTAGATCTTGCTTGATTTGTTTCTTCAATGTTATAACCAAGGTAGCTATAACTTTGCATACAAACCTCAAAGTTATATATCAAGCTCCTATAACTTTGTCTCACAGAATGCTTCAAAGTTATGCCTTAAGCTTCTATAACTTTGATTTCGTTTCTTGTAATTGTTGTTAGTTATGATAAGACTAAAGCACACAATTACATGCATATGATATATCAAATAAAGCACATTATCAAGTAAATACATGTCATTATCAAAACTATAAAATAGGTCCAACAAATTCCCCATTTTTGATGATGACAAGTCTCTTATGATTTCTCTTATGATTGTGACTAAGTATGGTTCCCCCTCAACAAAATACTACCAAAGTTATAGTAACGTTGATCGCAAGAACATAACAACCTAGTTAAAGTTATAACTTGAAAGACTTTAAGAGATTACGAGTCTTGACAAGGAGCAAGCTTAAGCAAAGACTCAAATCATATCATTTATTCCCCCTCTTGGCATCATTGAAAACACAAGAACAAGGATATAAAATGACTAGAATAACATACTCCAAGGCAAGAAATAGATATGCAAAATGCGCAATATTAAACGATTCATATCAAGCAAAATCAAATATCAAATGTCAATTAAAAACTACAAACCACAATAAAAGTGTTAGTGCCAAATGGGCCGAATAAGATAGAGTAAAAAGCCAAAATGGGCCGAATGGTTAAGTAGTTTAAGAAACAAACAAGGTAAGATAAGAAAATCAAGGTAAATCGGGTTGGCAAATGATGTTGGGATCAATGTAATCGGGTCGGGTACGGTACTCAAGAGTAGAAAGGCGATCAAGGCACGTCGACACATGATTAGCTTGGGCGGTGAGGCATACATCAAAGTTCCGAACCTTCAAAGAAAGAGCCTCCGTCGCATCATGAATATTGTGCATACCTTCACGCATTTCCGAACCACTCTTCACCAACGCACCTTCTTGGCTAACCTAGAATTGCATCCGATCCCGTTGCCTAAACATGTCTTGTCGAATATCGACAACATTCCTCTCAATTTTATCTAGGCAACCATCAACTCCCGTCATCTAACTCCGCAACTTACCACTCACACCCGACCCTCCATGGTCACGGGTGGAGCGAGAGTTCCCCAATGCTACGGTTTTTACAACTTTGTCAACAACCTTATCAATTTTCTTATCTTGCGCATCAAGACGCTCCATTACTTTACCCATAAACACATCCAATTTTGATTCAAGCCCCGAAAAATCAGCCACATTCGGTTTCACAACAACCGAACCACCTTTTAACATAAAAACCAATTCCGGACCAAAAGCCTCCAATTTCATAAATTTCAGAAATGTACTATACATATCATCTTTCAAATTAACACCGTAGCTAGTCGGATCAACAACCCCTTTTTTTTTTTGATCGACGCCTTTTTGTACCTTCAAGCACTGAACCCGACTCGGTTTGGGTCAAATTGGGTGATTTTTGGTTGGGTTGTGGTGATGGATAGGTAGACATGTAAGGTGTTTGAGTTTTGGAGTTTGGGTGTTGGTGTTTTTGTAGAGTAGCCGTGTAACGCCGACTCTATTCCTCTTTTTCCTTTTTTTTTGTTTTTGAATTTGGGTAGGATTGTAAAAGGAATCTAGGGTAAATATTTGTGAGATATGGTAAGGATAGGATTAGGTAAGTAAAAAAAATATGGTAAGATATTGTTGGGTGGAAATTTTCGGCCAAAAATAATACATGGGTAGAATTTTGGTTCAATTAGGAAAGTGAATAAGATGGATTTTTGGCAAATATGTGGTCCATAATTCAATTTTCATAAAATACTTAATATGCAAGATACTCACGTAAAATATATAATATTAAACACAAATACACTAGAAATGAAATACGCGGACACAGTCATACAATCTCGTCTTATTCTAACCAGTCACGCAGGTTCACAAAATAATTATGATGAATTTAATTGCTACCGATTAAACCAATTTCCAACCGCAAAATCTCAAAACGTTTTCTCGCTAACGCCTTTGTTAAAATGTCAGCCCATTGATTTTCAGTACTACAAAATTCGAGTTTAATTGTTGCCCTTTTCTACATGGTCACGTAAGAAAATGATGTCTAATGTCTATATGTATGTTTCTTAAACTCAATATTAGACATTTCTAATATCATATTATTAATAGTTTACTCTTAAACTATATGGACCTTATGCATGCATAACAAAAGATAAGGAAATAACAATTTCTTACATTGATTATGAAGTAATATGGGCACAATATTTGAACTCCTTTCAAATATTGTTCTTGAGCTATGAATATGAGGACGAATTCCAAGTTCTTAGTATAAGAACACTCCTATTAGTAGCACCCAAGACAACCATTTATCACTATATAAAATACTACACTAGTATAATATAGTCACCCTTAAAAATTCCAATAACTCTCTTACTATTCTAGTAAACTTATTAGAATGTATGAACCCAAAGATTATATGAACTTCATAAGTTTAGTGTGAGAATGAAGAGGTTTTAGAGAGATAAGCATACTTTCAAATTATGAGATGTTGTAGTATATTATAAGAGGGGAAAACAAGCCCTCTTGTGACTTATGTGAGCCGGTCACACACACCCCACATGGGTGGGGTGTTGTCATTTTCACATTGTTCTTAACAATGCAAGATGGAGTGTATGAGTTATTGTAATAATGATTTGTTCTAATTCTTAATTAGAATAAAATTACAACCTAAAACCTACCCATCTAGCTCACAAAACCGGCGCACCCATATAAAATGGGTGTCCATTTTATTTTTGCATTTTGTCATTTGTCACATATGTGACATGTGACATGTAACATGTAATTTTAGCTTATAATGTGCATTTAACTAATTTAAATGCAATTTCTTAACAAATAAATTAGACTTAACATTTTAAGTCATATTTTATAATTACATGTAAATAAAATGGGTCATCTCATATTTGGTTAATATAATCTACAACAATTTGAAATTATAATCAACCAATTTTGCTTATCTCAAATGTTTCATAAACATAATACATTCTTAGTAATATAACAATTAAATTACTAAAATGAATCTTATTTAATCATATTACAATAAGATATATTTCTCACTTACAATATAAACTTGGTTCAATTTAAGGGATTAATTAATCTGTATCGCTACACAATTAATTAATTTACATGATTAGGGGATTGTCCTTTAGGTGTGACCTCAAGGGATCAACTGATCACCACCGTCATACGCAGTAACGTCAAACTCAATTGAGCCAATCATTACCGATTTATGTTGACCAGTTGACTATAATATTCATCATCCCTTTGTATTCTTATTATTGAGACTTAATTATGTGATCGCACTATTATTGAGGACATTTACTCCAACAATCTCCCACTTGTCCGAGACAAGTGTGCGTCACCAATTCTCTTGTCCTATTACAATCTCCCAATGCAAGGTGTCTTGCAGGTCGTACTTGCATATGATCATATCAAGAGTGGTTTCCTCGATCTAGAGAGTAACAGTCTGACCGGAATTATCTACCATAGATACCTTCTGAGCGTGGCCACGCATTTTCAGCTTACTCCTCCTCGAGTGGCCTTGAGATTTAAAAACAACCCTGACAAGGGGTGGACAATTCCTATCGCACTATTCCCTTTGCATAGCCACAACTCATCATGACCCAAAAGATGCCCATTTGACCCCAGTTACGAAGGTCGTATAGCATAAATCAAAGTCACTCTGAAACTGTGCCACCTTAGGCGAACAATCTTTAGTCAAAGAATTGACTCAAAAGAATACTAGTAGCTCTTGCCACGACCAGGCTACAATAATTGCCATAATTCTATAAGTGGTCACTGCCCGACAGATTGTCCCTTACAGTCTGTCTATGTGATCGATTGGTCATCCCTTATGACCCTATGACACTTGAACTTGCCATCAATCGCACCACAATCTAGTCACTTTGAGATGTCACCTCATATAAGTGACTATGGGCCAATGTTATGTTAATACAGTCCATTTCAATGGGGTTCAAAATTGTCTCTAGAACCCATTTGGATATAACAAAGCACAAAACGAGTTTTAGAAACTCAAACGATAAATGTGATTATCATATATGAACAATCAACACAATGTTATTGCTTCATATCATATAATCTAAAGTTTATTTCGTCTATGATAATTCACGACGATCTTATTAAATGCAATAAAGGCTTGGGTAGTGAATATACCATGTATTCATTTATTCCAACCTTGTTAATTGCTTTTTCCTTCCATCCAACGTTATTCCTAATAACATGAATTCATCTATGTGCATGTCTAGATCTCTATCTAGTGTTGGGCTCTTTAACTTGAAAGATACTCCCATTTGTTATCATGATAATTGATAGGTATTTAGGTGAAAGGATCTACCATTAGTTCCGTTTAAACCACCTTATCCTCATCATAATGTACTAGGTCTCTATTTGTAGAATTTATAATGATTGACTCTTCAATCATCCTTTTAGTTATTCGCTTCATATATAACAAAGGTATGCCTAGGATTCGGATAAATCCTTATAAGTTTGGAAATTTGGGTTTGTGTAACCTGTACCACATTATCAAATTTTCTTCACCAAACACAAGAATGTATCTCTAGTTCTCCTCGAGAACTCTACGGATGTTCTTGTAGGCTATCCAATGACTCTCATGTGGATTGATTCTTGTCATGCTTCCAGCATACAATTCATTTAGGTATGTGCATGTAATGACATACATGATTGGTCTCATGTAATCAACAACTCTTAGGTTCTGTGGATGACCATGACCCTTTCATAGTGATCCCACTTTTATCAACATAAATGACCTATTTGTTGAAATAGATAAAAGATCTTATCAATATAAGACACTTTTCAAATGCCAAGCTAAAATCTTCTATTCCACAATAGATTTTGATTTTAGTATACATCTTGCCCTCTTTCATCCAGCATTAAAATCCAACCATTCCTTTCAAAAAGGTAACACGAATACGTCAGTCACAATGAGTGATACGTCATTCACGTGGAAAACAATTTCTCCCACTGAACTTCATGTCTTTACGTGATAACTTTAGCTCCCACTTAACTTCATGTCTATACATGACATTAACTCCCACTTAACTTCATGTCTATGACTTTTTGACAATTCGAGTGAAGCCCTTCTTATATCTTATAATAGAAAAGATCATCATAACCTCTAGGTAGATACATACAATAGGCTTGTGTCATGTACACATCCTATTCCAAATCCATATTTGGACATGTGGTTTTGATGTGTATCTTGTACATACTTATTATGAGGTATTTCATTGATGATTTGGATCTAAGCATAGTTACGCATTAACTTAGCTTTTGTAGACATCTACATGTCTATCTATGTAACTACAATTGGACAACTCCAAATAAAACATTTTCTTTGCATAGATTACATTTAGTTTCATAAGTCTCTTTAGAAAAACGAAATTTAAAATTTCTAGGTACTTCCACTTCATAGATCATAATCTTATTATTTCAAGAACATTTTCTTTTGGTCTCGTCACTAGTCTAAGGATTCACCTAAGAACGCTTTCTTTTGGTCTCCTCACTAGTCTTGAGTCTAACATAAGAAACTTTTCTTTTGGTTTTCTCACTAGTTCCTAACTAGGTTTTCGTTGTGGCTTATTTTCTCCCACTCTATCTTTAAAAATACAATTATTTTCTTTAAAGATAGCCTTATGAGCCACAAACAATTTTGTACTCATACTCGTGAGGGAGGTATAAGTATCACAACATGACCTTAAGTGATCTACTAAAGACTTCTTTGTAAAGACATCGAATCTTAGCTTCAATATAGACTAGTTCTATAAGAGCTAAAGAGGTGAACTCATATTCATGTCATTTACTTTCTTTATAAGTGGTATGGCCAATTGGTTTGGTAGATTCCCTATTTTGAGTTCAATAACTCAATTTTGACTTGGCAATTGATCTTTCAAAGTGAGAATCGAATTCTTAGCCTTTTATTATAATGATCCAATCATCATAATACTTATATGATCAATTTGAGTCGATATAATTTATGTTATTAGTTCAACTAGAGTATAATGACAAGTTTTAGAATGAAAAAGTTTCATAAACCGAGTGACTTGGGTTGAAAACCAAGTCACTAATATCCAATTACAACCAATTGTTCATAAAAGGAAATAAACAAATTTCCATTGTCAAACAAGGAAATGAAGAGTTTCTAAAACATGTCACAAAATACAACCCAATAAGAATACAACACAAAATGAGTCCAAGCTTCCTCATGTCTTCATCCATGGGTGGCTACTTTAGCTTTCCCTTTGAAGAACATCTTTAGGCTTGCTTGTCCTTGCCCTTGTCCTTGCTTGGGTGCCCTAATTACAATTAAAAAGGGTAAGAATCACAACTTGTATCTATATACCAAAGTTGAGATCATAACATAAAATATAGGGATGAAAATTTACCAACGGAAACAATTTTTCCGGCTTTGATATCTCCTAGATATTTTGGGCAATTCCTTTTCCAATGCCCTTCGCCATTACAATAATGGCACTTGTCCTCGTATGAGGCACCTTTCTTAGGCTTTAGTGAGCTATTCTCAATAGCTTTTCCTTTGCCTTTGTAGGTGGAGGGCTTCTTTCCCTTGCTTGCACCCTTTTTGAACTTCCCCTTGCTTTTGTTATTGATGTGTAGTACATTCTTGGTGGTGCTAACATTTAGCCCCATGTCTCTCTCCGCTTGCACAAGCATTTTGTGCAATTCGTGGAGAGAAGTTTGCATATTTTGCATATTGTAGTTTACCCTAAACAGCACATATGCCTTGATTCTCCCCAAGGAATATAGTACACGGTCAATTACGAGTTGTTCAGGAATGTCAACCCCTTGCACTTTAAGAATCTCGACATGCTCAATCAATTTGAGTACGTGAGGGCTAGCCTTTTGGCCCTCTTTAAGATTCATGTCGAAAAACGCGGAAGTCGTTTCATATTGAATGATTCTAGGAGCTTGTGAAAACATGGTCACAAGCTTGGCATAGATCTCATAGGCCGTGCTCATCTTTATGGCACTCCTTTGGAGATCGGCCTCCATAGAGAAGATCAAAACATTTTTGATCGCGGCGGCTTCCTTTTGGTAAGCCTCATAGGCTCGCCTTGCGGCGGCGGTTGACCTTTCGTTAGGTGTTTCGGGAGAGGCCTCGGTAAGGTAACGAAGCTTGTCGTCACCTTCCGCGGCCAAGCGGAGTTGCGCATTCCAATCGGCAAAATTAGCGCCATTCTTTTCTAACTTGCATCGATCCATAAAGGATCGAAGCCATGAGACATTCGTGAGAGTTGGAGCATTGGTGTTGGATGAACTAGCCATTGCGATTGTACAAAATTAACTACAAATTTAAGACATAAAGGAAATGTCAACATTTATCATTTTAAATACTTGTAAACATTTTAAACAAGTTTTAACATTTAAATAGTGACCTCTACCCAACTATTATAAATGATTCCGAGATCCAAATTCATATCAACTTGGGCACGGTAAGCCGATTCATCCCTTATTAACACATTCGGTGGATTAACTCTTTAATCGATTCTACATTAGAACTCTCGGTCGATAATATTACTTTAATATTTATCTTAAGCCCGGAACACATGCGGCTACGGTCGCGAATACTTCCGTTGAGCTCAATCCAAATTTCGAAATAATAACATTTATTACCCCACTTACCCAACGTAACAAGTTTAGCACCCCGGTGAGCCGAGCCTACTTCCTTGCGAAATTGGGATTCATGGGTTCTACATTTGGTAAGGCTTGATCTCAATTATTTATTATGAGAGGTCATGTCAATTTATAATCTATCATGTTAAAGTGAACTAAATCGATGAATTAACGATTATTTTAATTGACACGGTCGAATACTCGATAAATATGCATGTCATGTTATGGCGATTTGGCAATGCATGCAAACATATTAAATAAAATGCAAGCATAAAAATAAAACTCCTAGTATGACCTTTTCTAGAATAGAAAATCATATATTCTATTACAAATTCGGAAACCAACTCCTTTGGTCCCTTGAACTTCATAAGCACGCTGTACAAGGTCACCGACTCTCTCTCGGAACTCCTTTCCGAATGGCACCGTCTTTGGGAAACTCCGGTTTTACAATTAGTTACAAAATATATAATAAAATTACAATAATTTCCTATTATACATTTGTAAAATAAAATCATACAATAAAAGTGATACGAGATCACATTAAATTACAACCGAATCAATATTCCCTTACATTCCGGGTAATATCGATTAAAACTAAGGCCATACAAGGAAAAATACATAATTCCAAATTACATAAACCAAAATATGACATTCATAAATTGAATATATGACATTCATAAATAAAAATGCAGCATTATAATATGTATCAAACATGCTCATGTTAAATGTCAAATCGCTCTATTTAACGGTTTATATCGAATATAACCCGGTTTTACGGAAATGCGTGATAATAACACTTTAAAATCACAAAACAATACTTAAATCATATTTAAGTCCAAGTCAATTATCCCAACTCATTTAGGCCTCAAAATTAGTCATTACTCAATTTTTTGACAATAATTCAACTTGTTGTTATTTAAGTGCTCATAATAAGACTTTTAAAATCATATTTTAATCAAATAAATCCAAATTTAATTACAATAATTTCAAAATTTGAATTTAAAATTCTTGAACATTCTGGAACATTTCCATGACACTAATAATGTCAAAAATCATGGTTTAAAATTTCGAATCGGTTTTTGAGAAAAGTGGTTGCGCTTTATCGGTTTTATCAAATAAAATACATAAAGCATGCAAAAATTAATCATATTAAATTTTCAACTTTAGATCTGAAATGTGGGACATTTATGCAACCAGGAACAATTTTCTCTTGACATGAAAATTATTTTAGCTATATTTGCTAAATTAGTCACTATTTATGCCATTTTTACATTAAAAATTCATAAATCATGCTAGACAAATCACATTAGTCTCAAATTTTCCAGTCTAACAGGAAACAATGCATGTGACACCATACTAAAATTTCATGGTCAGATTCAAATCGGAAGTATTTTTAACCATTTGACCTTTATTTATTTCCTTTTATAAAAATCATAAATCATACGAAATAAATCCAATTCACACGAAATTTTACATACAGTAAGTAAAATGCATGTGTGATATTGAGTAAAAATTTCAAGGTCAGAAGATAAGTCTAAATATTTGTAGCATTTTAAACATCATTTTACTCATTAAAATGTAATAAAAATACTAAAAATCATATTTGAGCACTATAAATTTCCATAAATCATCAAAATGACCTACAATAATATTAGGACCAGAATATATTGACATGCAAATAAATTTGTGATTTTATCTTATAAAACACAAATTACTAGTTTTCTTTAAGTTACATTAACTCGAAAAAACTATAAATCGATTATGAAAGCTTAGGATGAAACTCTCCTAGTGGTCTTAGACTATGAAAGCTTGAAGTTGCAATATCATTTTTGAGGATCGAAATAAGCATAATGGTAGTTGGTTGTTGTGGTTAAGAATTTTAGTGATGTCTTTAAATGTTACTTGGGAAATTGTTGTCTTAAATGTTGGACCCTAACGGGAATAAATACCTTGTGGAATTTGGGTTGGATGACCAAACTTGAGGAATATTGTCATAAGCGATAACCGATGTATTGAGAGTTTGAAAGAACCAAATATATTGATGTACGGTCGCATTGCTCTACGATTGGCAAAAGTTAAGTGAAATGAGATTGTGTGACTAATCTCTTTTGAGGATTTGTGTTTTAACTTTTGAAGATGAGAAGGTTCATTGTTAATAGTTTTAGGGTAATGACTTTTCGAATAAATTGTATCAAAGGATTTCATGGTAAGTCTCTTTTACCTTGTGGTTGTTAGTGGTTTTGTTTCCCTAGATATAAACATTTTGCGGTGGTTTCTAGTAAGGGTTTTGATGAAACTAAGAAGATTAGAGTGCGTAATAAATCTTTCATGTGGATCGTTAGTTGTGGAGTCTACCGTTCAGATGGACCTTAGAAGATTCTAATTGAATTTGAATAATTGGGAGTTGTTACTCGAAGTGTCATGATTAGGAAATATTTTGGTAGGAATCTAATGATTTAAAATGTTAAGGATATAGTGCACTCTCTTGAGGACTAGTTTACTCGTGGGGTTAGTGATGTCGAGTTGCGATCGACATTTGAATTGTCTTAAATGGGGCATAGTGTTGTGGTTCATTCCTCTCTTTTCCCTCAAATTGATCCTTACTCAATCCGCTACTTTTCAATCCTTTCCCTTTTTAGTCCATTTTATTCGTGTGGACGTATCTCTTAGTATCTCGATTTGTGATTTCGATGTTCGAGTCGCTCTACGTTCGGGTATTGTCTTCTTATTTTGATTCTATCCTTGAGAAAACTTTCAAATCTCCATATCGTAATCCTAATTTAACTTTTTAAAATAGTTTAAAGATGGTTTGTGTACCCTCTTTTGGAGAAAGTAGATTTCTTTCCCTTTTATATTTGGATTTTGTGTTGGGTTGGCTGTTTGGGCTTGTTATTGGAGACGTCTGGTGGCTAGTCTGACACTTACTAACACCTGTTTTGATTTTCGATTTCACTATTTCGGCATTGATTTAATTTTTGATAGCTAGAGTTCTCGTTCATGACGGGCACTCTTGTGATTCGTAAATAAAGTTTCTCACTTATGAAAAATTTACTTAAACCGTTTTCGAGAAGAACATCATTTTATAAATGTTTCCCCTTATAAAAGTTTTCGTATTAATTTTGAAAACCGATTCTTGTCCTTGATACTTTTGTTTTCTACTCTCAAGTTTCGAGGACGAAACTTTTTAAAAGATGAGGTGATTGTAACACCCGCAAATGTACCCTATTTTTATAGTGAAAATATTTTACGGTTACTTTTCAGCAAATTTAAGTTTTAATATAGAATTTTATGTTCCGAGTCGAATTTAGAATTTCCGAGTTCGTATTTGGAATTTCCGCGAGATTCCATGAGAATCCCGTCTTAAGGCGAGTTTGACTTTCCTTGACTTTTTCCTTCATATATTCCACTCATACTCCTTAACCTATTTCATTCAACACAAAAACAATCTTTTCTTCCTCCTTAAGAAACCTTGCCTCCCTCTTTGAATTCAATCTTTGAATCATCGTAACTCTTTCGTTACTTGCTAGAATTCACGTAAGTTCGTCTCATTCTTCTCCCCTTACCTTTCTCTATCCGTATTGATATTAAAATCATCGTCTTTCTCGCTTTTCAATCTTTCCGTCTTTCTCAAGATGAATTTTATTCATCTTTTATGATCTATTTGTAGGTGGTGACCTCCAAGATCCCGACAAAGACTATTTCCTTATTGAAGAGGAGCTTGACGTTTAGTAAAGACGCTTAAAGGTAACGGTGAAATGTTACTCGATATCATTTACGTGTTTTACATGCTTTATATGCTAGAAATCGTATTTAGAATACGATTAGAAGCTTAGGAATCATGGTATGATTAATGATTGTTGTTATATGATGAATATTGTTGATTTATATTGATTGTTGATGATTATTAGAAGTATATTTGAGAATTGAAATGAATTGGGTAAGAAAGGAAGGCTCACGGGTGAACTGGTGTTCCCTGCCGGTCAACCGGTCGCCGGTCTGCCCACCGGTTGGGAACACATCAGTAACAATATTGAAGTTGTTGGGAAATTTTGTATAGGGGTGCTCTGAGCCGGCCCACCGGCCGCCGGTCCCCTGACCGGCCTGGAGCACATTTCTGTGTTTTTGTGATTTTTGGTTTTTACCTTGTAGTGCGAGCCGGCCCACCGGCCGCCGGTCCCCTGACCGGCCTGGAACACGGCTGTATGCATTTCCTATAATTTCTAAAACTCGTAATTTATAATAGTTCGCATGATCCGTTTATCGTATAATTTTACGTAGTGACTTATAATATTCATGTTTTGGATATATGATATTTCATTCGCTTGTATCACATGTTTTGTGACGGTTTTTGCTATGTACCACTTTGAGTCGGTTTTTACAAATGATACGGTTTGAGCACTATTTTGTCTTGTGCTTTGTATTCTCATTCCCTTGGCTACCTTCCCGTTCGTAAGGCTGGAATGTCGGAACGGAGAGGGATCCTACTGCTTAAATGCATGTGTAGTGGGCATACGACGACGTTGTTGGGAGTTGAACGCTATGCGTTGATCGACCCGGCCGTCAAATGTTGTGTACTTGCGAGGTGGTGTTCTTTGCATGTAGCGTCCCGCTTGTTATGAGGCTTGAGCTCTTTTCCGCCTCTTTCGTGAATTGATCTACCGAATTTGGGGTACTCGGCGTCTTTGTAAGACCGAGTCTTGGATGCGAAATGTCATCGCATGTCGAATCGGAAAACGTTTATTCCGAGAATCTTGCCAGGTTTAGACTAGGACCGTATTATTATCGTCGTGCTACCAGGAGGAAATTAGTCTACATATACGAAATGTAGCATCGTGTATGAGTTCAGGGAAATGTTATATCCCGTGGATGCCTTTAATCATCCTTGCCATGTAACCACGATGCTAGTGCGTTTCATTTACCGTGAGAGTTGTCATTTTGTGTCGTTGTCTTTAAATGCGTGATTTCATGATTTTATTCATGGTCATTGCATGACTTGGCAGCGTCAAGGTCTTGGTTCGTGAATGGATGATAATATGTTGGATTTATTGTGGTCATCGCATGACTTGGAATGGTATGTTTGTCGAGTCTCAATCTTATCAATCTTATACCACTAACGGTGAGATGTAAGCCCTAGTGAGCGTATTCGGTTGCCTAAGAGTGTCTTTCCCGAGTCTTTGAATAGCATGATGGTTTTGGATTTGATTTCCACATGATCTTATCATTATCTATAGAATTGCCTATCTATTCTTATTGTACCTCACATGTATATCTATATATGCATGATCTACTTTTGTATTTCCTTATATGTACGTTTAATGTGATATGGCTGGGAGAACCCGGAGTTACTCCCCACTGATTGTGGCGTTCATGTTTTTCATGAATTAACAGGTTGCTTGCATGGATGGCTTTTTGCTTATGCTATTTTGGGTTCGGGTGTGAGCTAGCGGGCGTTGTCCCTGGAAGATTAACCTCTAGACGATTTTTAGCTTATTTGCTACACACTTGTTCTTTGTTAACATTTTGAGAGACTCCGTCTCTTTGTTATTTTCCGCACTTAGTTGTAATATTTTGACACTCCTCGTTTTGTTTAACTTGCATGTATAAAAGTTTTTAAAAACTACCTATTTCCGCAATATAATTCACATGCTTGTTTGTTTATTATTTCCGCATTCGCGAGGGTTGTCACAATCAAAATGGAGGCAAGGTTTTCTTTGGTTTTCTTAAGGAAGAAGTAAGTTTGAGTTGTGGGAAATGAAATAGGTTAAAGAGGTAGTATGAGATGTATAAGGAAAAGTCAAGAAAAAGTCAAAGTCGCCTTAAGACGGGATTCACATGGAATCTCGCGCAAATTTCAAATACGAACTCGGAAATTCTAAATTCGACTCGGAACATTAAATTCTAAATTAAAACTAAATTTCACTGAAAAGTATGCGTAAAATATTTTTACTATAAAAATAGGGTACATTTGCGGGTGTTACATGTTCACTTTCAGACTATTCAATTAAATATTCAATTAAATAGTTATGTTCATTGTTCACTTTCAATTTATATGTTACTTCCTCCGTTCCATTTGGTTGTATACGTTTGTTTTATCACGTAAGGCGATGCTCGTTTTGTTTTGCTTATATCTTTATTTACATATTACTAAAAATTATAAAAATTTGATATTAATATTGTTCTCGGTAAGATAATTGAAACAAAATCTCACATGACTATCTTTTATGTTATATATTGGAAGTTTTATTAAAGATTATTCTCACTTATGAATAGTGCCCAAAAAGCAAACGTATACAATCAAATGGAACGGATGAAGTATTAGTTTTAGGTCTTACAAAGTTTAACTGTTGTTAGTTTATTTAATATGAGTAACTAATTAAACTTTAATCTAGGGTTAAAGGGAATCTAGGATTGTTAGAAGGGTATATTAATTAATTGAATTGCAATTGCATGGTTATCGTTTGATTATCGTCTTAAACCTAGCTAATTGATTTCCGGCTAGGATTAACTAACTAGCCTCGCAAATTAGGATTGTGGGAAATATCGGTATACTTCCCTTTAAATTTTTCGGATTATAATGAAATTATAACTATATGAATTTCTAGTCATAAATGAAATTGCATAATAAAACAAGAGATTTAGAAATAACCTTCGGTCCTAGTAAAAGGCCTAAGAACAAATACCAAAGTAGGTATTCTCCTAATCGTTACACCCAAGATGGTTCAAGAAATGCCTTCGTCGTGCTAGAACGAATACCCAAAATTACTTTTAATTTTGTGTGTATAATGATGATGAATATGAAGATAAATGAGAGAATTAAAAATCTGAATTTTTCCTTCCTCTTTTCTTTGTGTGTGCCGTGAGATTCTTAAGTCATTAGGGTTTTATTTTTTTCTTCCTTTTTATCTCACATGTCCCGTGAGAACACCAGAGGAAAGCATCATAAATGAAAACCCTAGTTTCCTTATTTATCTCAACCTATATTAGGTAGTTAGCATTTAATATTTTATATATATATAATGTAATATGTATTCTAATTATTACTAGTAATGGACCGTCACATAAACCGAGTAATGTCGGACCAATACACTATAATAATATCGTGTAATACATATCCGCCAACTTAAATATAACAGTTTACATTTAGTTTAGACCAACATTATATACATTGATTAAATATAACATTTTATATTCAATTACCAGCTAACATTATTTAATCGTTATTAAATAATCGTATCATCATCACATTGACTAACCTTTTAGTCAAATACATCGACTAACCTTTTAGTCATTTAATAAGGCATCAATATGATTATTTTCTCAAATAATCACATCTCTCAAACACATCCTTTAGGTGTGACTTTTAGGGATCAGTTGATCACCGCCATCTGTATGACAATAACGTCAAACTTATCTAGCAAGCCAACCGTTATCGATAAACGTTAATCAACTGATTATAATACAAAGTATACCATGTGAACCTTAGCTGTTATCACACTAACTGTGGAGGACACTAGCTCCAACAATCTCCCACTTGTCCTTACAAGTGTATGTGCGATAACCGATTCTCATATCCTTAAATTTCTCCCACTCAATGTAAAACAATTTGCAAAGTCCGCATTCACAAAGGTCGTATTTTACAAGTGATCAGTATCAAGAGTGGTTTTCCCGACTAGAGAGTAACTCAACTGATAAACGAATCATTATTCGAGCATGGCCATGCATTTCAGTTACTACTCCTCGAGTGGCCCTGAGAAATAACAAAACCTGATAAAGGGTTGGATATTTTCCTCAACTCGAATCCTGCAGATGTAAGCACAGTATGAAATGACCCAGTAAAAATCTGCTTGGCCTCCAGTTATGGTTGACCGTGAGAAAGAAACCAAAGTCAACCAAAAACTGCCTTAATCTCAAGAGACAGTCGATAGTCAAAAGAATCGACTCTAGGAACACTATGGACGTCCAATCCACGACCTGGCACCGAATGTTGTTAAACATTTAGGACTCCATAACGTCGTCACGAATTACAATGTCCTACGAGGTATCCTTATAACTCGTATTTGTGATCGATCAGTCAACAGTTTGACTTATGGCTCGTTGAAACCCACCATCAATCGACTCAAGAATATAATAGCCAGATTTATCAGCTCATGTAGGCGATTACGGACCAAAACACATATAATGTTATTCAGTTCACTTTGTGGTGTTCAATGTTGTCCATACAATCCACATGAAAAACAAAATATGAAAACAATACGATGAATTTATTATTAGTATATGAGAAGATGTATCTAATTCATACAAACAGCTAATACAACTCAGGAACACGTTTGATTCCCATGGAAGTAACGTGTCCTACATGCTTATCATGTCTTAACGGTTTAGTGAGAGGATCTGCTATGTTATCATCCGTAGCAATCTTGTCTATCACTATCTCCTTTTGCTCCACGTAATCTCTGATCATGTGAGCCTTCCGAAGTACATGTCTAATTTGTTGCTAGACTTAGGCTCCTTAGCCTGGAAGATGGCACCTCTATTATCACAATAGATGGTGATCGGGTCATTCGAACTAGGAACTATGGCAAGTCCTTGTAAGAATTGACGCATCCATATAGCTTCCTTTGCAGCCTCTGAAGCGGCATAGTACTCGGACTCAGTCGTAGAATCTGCTATAACACTCTGCTTGGAGCTTTTCCAGCTGACCGCAGCGCCATTAAGAGTAAATACGAATCCAGACTGAGATTTCGAGTCATCCCGATCCGTTTGGAAGCTAGCATCTGCGTAACCGGTTGCGCAAAGCTCAGTCTCTCCTCCATAAGTCAATACCCAATCCTTAGTCCTCCGTAGGTACTTAAGGATATTTTTAACAGCCATCCAGTGTGTTTCACCTGGATTGCCTTGGTACCGACTGGTCATACTCAAAGCATATGCCACGTCTGGACGTGTGCATATCATGGCATACATGATCGATCCTATAGCTGATGTATAAGGAATTCGACTCATGCGCTCGACCTCTTCAGATGTCTTGGGTGCCTGAGCTTTACTCAAATGCATCCCAGACGTCATTGGAAGATACCCCTTCTTGGAGTTGGTCATGCTGAACTGATAAGGGTAAAGTCGCGTCACCTTAATCATAGTAAACCTAATTCACTACTAACTAATAGTCAGCGGTAAGCAAGGTATCGAATCCACAGGGAGGCGGTAGTAATCTAATCTGTTAAACTAGGTTTGTCTCTAAAGTAACAATTTTGGGGTTTTGATTGTGGTTTCTAAACTAATAGCAATGAATAACAACAACTAAAGTAAACAATAACAACTAATAACAATAATAATAACTAATAATAAGCAATAACTAACTATAAGCAATAACAAACTAATAAGGTTGAAAACAATGAGATTAAAAGTCTAGGGTCTCAGGTTCACTATGATTATTGTTCAGGGGTAAGGATAAAATCAACTATCATGCAATAAAGTTATCTAAGGTCACAAGATCGGTCGAATCAATTATGCCCTTTAGATCTACGATTAACATGCGATCGCTATCATTAAACGAGTTCTATTCAATTATCGTAGCCTATCTTAGTCTTAACCCGGTCGGTGTCAATCCTAATTCGCAAGACTAGTTAATTAATCCTGGCCAGTAATCAAACAACTAGAATTAAAACGATAACCATGCAATTGCAATTCAATTAACTAATCTACCCCTTTTAACAATCCTAGATCCCCTTTCAACCCTAGAAAGGAATTTAGCTACTCATAATAATATAAACAACAACAATAATAATTAAAGTAAACATGATTAAAAACAATGAAAGGATGAACAAAGAATAATTAAGGAACTAGAAGGGAATTAAATTACGAAGAAAGATTGAGAATACCGATTACAAGCTTGAACTAAAGACAATCGTCTTTGATGAATAAAATCCGGAGGCAAAGTAAACTAATTAGGGTTTCTGAATTAAAGCCTAAAAGTATTCAATAGCCTAAGAAAGCATAAGAAA
>JAIUZE010002145.1:0-59651 GCA_022085475.1 Heliosperma pusillum
GGAGACAAGGAGCATGGGTTAGCTGTTGTCTCTAGGTCTGATCAGTCTAGGACTAGGATGTTTTCCTACCTTGTGGTATAGCCTCGAGTTACAGAAGTCGACTATTGACCGTGCTAAGAACTTATGCCTGTTTTTAGACGTATTGGTCTTTCATGTTTGATGATTCTATGAATCTTAGAAGGTGAGATGCAAGCCGGCTAAGGTTGATAGAGTTTTGATTACCGGTTGTTAACTGATTCACATGATAGTTTGTATGATTAGGGTTGAGTTGTATCCAGGCCATGTTTTAAATGTAACCTCTGAGCTGAAATACTATCTTATGCTTCCCTACCTCTTTGTAATAGGTTGTTAACCGATTCACATGATAGCTTGCATGAGTAGCTTATCCTTCATATGATAGGTTATATGTTAGTTATTTGTTTCATAACATGAAAGCATACCGTATATGTTAAGGTTTTGTATTTTTCCATATACATCTCTTTTATGTTATTCATGTTTTATTAAACTCGACATTTCGTGGCTGGGAGAACTCGGAGTTACTCCCCACTGACTGTGCTTCCGTGTTTATATTTAATGCGGTTGGCAGGTTTGTGATGCATACTTGGGTACATTGACGAGCTAGCGAGTGAAGTATTACCTTGGACCTATATTCGGTTCTTAGGATTGTATATTATATTATACACTCTTTTATTTCCGTATTTTATACGGGAGATATGTCTCCCGTTTTAGATACTTCTTATGTATAATATTGTTTCCTTTTTGTTATGAACCTTTTTCTTTAAGACACCTTTGTTATGATGAATATATTTAATAGTAGGTTCCGGTTTTAAAATTTACCGATTTTCACTAAAGTGAACCTATTAGAAACGTATTCTCATCTTTTATTTATTTAAATTACTTGTTTATTTTTCCGCAAAATTTGAGGGTGTCACACGTTTGGGATCAAGCGTTTCTCTCCCGACGCACGTTTGTGTACCCTAGTAAATAACTTGACTTTAATAAAATAATAAACTTGTGAGATAGAATGGTAGGATGGGTAGATTAGGATTTATGTTGTAGTCTCTTTGTGCTTGCTAAATGATAAGTACTAATCTGTGTTTTCTTTTGCAAGATGCCTCCGAGAGTTGACAACGCGATCCTAGAAGCTCTAACTCTTATTATACTGAATCAACAAAATTTAAGTTTTAATATAGAATTTTATGTTCCGAGTCGAATTTCGAATTTCCGAGTTCGTATTTGGAATTTCCGCGAGATTCCATGAGAATCCCGTTTTAAGTCGTCTTTGACTTTTCTTGACTTTTAAGTCGTCTTTGACTTTTCTTGACTTTTAAGTCGTCTTTGACTTTTCTTGACTTTTTAGTGGTGCCATTCGGTTACGTGGTGATGATATCTTTAACCATCACTTTGACCAGTTACGTGGTGCTTCAACTTTTTCAAAGATTGATCTTAGATTGGGTTATCATCAAATTCCCGTTCGTGAAGCAGATATTCCCAAGACTGCTTTTAGCTCGAGGTATGGTCATTTCGAATTTAAAGTGATGCCATTCGGTTTGACTAACGCTCCAGCAATATTCATGGATCAGATGAATCGTACCTTCAGCGAGTACCTCGATAAATGTGTTGTAGTATTCATTGAAGATATTTTTATCTTTTCTAAATCTAAGGAAGAACCTGCTGATCACCTCCGAACCATTTTGGGTGTTCTTCGACGCCAAAAATGGTAAGCTAAGTTCTCTAAATGTGAAATTCTGGTTGCCCGAGGTATCTTTCCTTGGTCATGTCATTTCAAAAGACGGTGTTATGGTCGATCCAGCTATGTACTCCGTCGAGCCGAAGTCGATGCCCCCCCGGAGATAGTGTCTGGTAGTTTCACTTCCTTAAATCAACCTCCTTTTTTTTTCTCGCCTTTGTCTTTTAATTTCTTCTTATCGTAGTCTTTAATGATGCTTCCTAAGGTTCCTTGTATCATGTTCTTTTATCCCTACTCTCTTGAGAGGTAGTTTTTCTTTTAGCTATCGTAAGGGTTAGTTGATGTGTTTTGAAGGAGTTTCGAATATGATACCTAACCGTCCTGTTGAGCTAGTTTCGTGTTTAAATGATTATAGAAAATTGAGAATAAGCTTAGGATGAAACTCTCCTAGTTGTTTTAGATTATGAAAACTTGAAGTTGCAATATCTTTTTGAGGATAGAAATAAGCTTAATGATAGTTGTAGTTTTGGTTAGGAAGTTGAGTGAAATTTTTTATATGTTACTTGGGAATTTGTTGTCGTTAAATGTTGGACCCTAACGGGAATAAATACTTTGTGGAATTAGGATTGGATGACACAACTTGAGGAATATCGTCATAAGCGAAAACCGATGTATTGAGAGTTTGGAAGAGATAAATAAATTGATTTACGGTCGAATTGCCCTATGTTTGGCAAAAGTTAAGTGAAATGAGATTTGTGTGACTAATCTCTTTGAGGTTTTGTGATTCAACTTTAGAGGATGAGAAGGTTCATTGTTAATAATTTAGGGTAATGAATTTAGGAATAAATTGGATCAAAGGATTTCATGGTAAGTCTCTTTTACGTTGTGGTTGTTAGCGGTCTTGTTTCCCTAATTATAAATATTTTGATGGTGGTTTCCAATAAGAGTTTTGATGGACCTTAGAAGATTTTAATTAAAATTGAATAATTGGGAGTTGTTACTCGATGTGTCATGCTTATGGAATATTTTGGTAGGAATCTGATGATTGAAAATGTTGAGGATAAATTGCTCTCTTTTGAGGACTAGTTTACTTGTACAATTAGTGTTGTCGAGTTGCGATCGACATTTAAATTGTCATAGATGGATGATAGTTTTGTGATTCATTCCTCTATTTTCCCTCAAATTGATCCTTACTCAATCCGCTACTTTTCAGTCCTTCCCCTTTTTAGTCCATTTTATTCGTGTGGACGTATCTCTTAGTATCTCGATTTGTGATTTCGATGTTCGAGTCGCTCTACGTTCGGGTATTGTCTACTTATTTTGTTTCTATCCTTGAGAAAACTTTCAAAATCTGCTTATTTCTTCCCTCTTTCTATTCGATTTATTCTTTCGAATATTCCGTTCCTTCTATCGAATATCATCTCTTATAGATAGAATATTAGAAGCTTTAGTTAGAAATTTTAGGCATAGATAGTAGAGTTATTACCTTTACTATAGAATTTTTGAACTAAAAGCTTTTGGAAATGTTTGATGATTTCAAGTAGTTTTACCGTCAATGAGTGTTGAGACTCGTTATTGGAGACGTTCGATAACTAGTTTTCTCATTTGTTGATGCGAAAATGTATCTTTTAAGTCTTTGACTTGGGACGTCGATGTTCTTAACTGCAGACGAGAACCTTCCGCCCCATTGATAAGACCCTGTATTTTTATTACAAATATATTTTAAAAGGTTTGAAATAGACCAACATATATGTCACATTCCTTCTTCTAAGTTTCGAGGACGAAACTTTTTAAAAGGAGGGGTGATTGTAACAACCCATAATTTGAAAGACCGAAATTATATTTGAAAAATAATAAATTTAATTTATTTTAATTTATTACGATTTATTTGAATTTATGATAATTTAATATAATTATTTAGAATTTATTTGGAATTAAAGAGAAGGTTATACGGTTTAAACCAGATTTTCATTTAACTATTCCCGAGTCAACTTAAGTCCCGAAACAAACCCGAAACCCGACTCTTACATGGGCCACACGCCCAAAACACCTTTTTCCCTCATTTTAGATCTTTTGATTTAATTTGATTAAACTAATACAAATATCTAAGATATTTGTAACTTTATCAATCTGTCAGTTTAAATTACGCAAACCGCTTAAACTGACCCGATTTCTTCACCTCCACACGCCCCTTTCCCTCTTCTCTTAGGATTAGATATTTTGATTAAACTAACTTAATATCTAATAATATCTAGATATTTGATTAAACAAACATAATATCTAATAATATCTAGATGTTTACCATAATATATTTATAAAACCCGAGTCAATCCCGTAACAACAAGTTCAAAACCCGACTCCCGTAATCCCTATATTTACACGGCCCAACCCTCCACTCTTACTCACTCATTATCTTTTTATTTTACATTAAATCAACTTAACATCTATTAAATACCTTCTTTAATATAATCATAATCGTTCTTCGTGTTCTTGATCGTTCTTGATCGTTCTTGAGCAAAATCGTCACAAAACCTTCGTTACTTAGTCAAATCCGTTCTAAATTATATTTCTAAAGTCTCCTCTCCGCTCTTCATCTTCGAGTACGTTTCATTTTCAATTCCGACAAAATCGTTTTCAACACTTTAATTGTTGAAATACAGTTTTAATAGTAATAATGTTATTTTTGTCATTTCTTATAGGAGAACATTATGAAGACGAGTTTTGTGACTCGTATATTTTAGAAGAAGATTAGTAGACGGGTTTTTAGTTCTTATTTTGGTGCTACATGGTTTTGTGCTAGCTAAGGTAACGATTACCGAGTTACTCGACGAATTAATGTCACATACTTTAGTTGTTGTTATTGTTATTTACGGTTTTAAGTAGTAACATGATAGGTTGTTATTATTATTAAGTTTTATGAATATTTAACATATTTAGTGTTTTTGACATGTTGGATGATTTGTTCATAATCATAATTTTTGTATGAATGATGGTTGAATTGGTTGTTAAAATGGATGGTTGTTAATTAAAACATGTTAGAAATAAATTTGGGGTGGTTGTTGGTAGTGGCCGGGTAAGGTGGCTGAGAAACCGACCCAAACCAGGCCGGTTCAGGCCGGTTCAGGCCGGTTCAGGCCGGTTCAGGCCCGGTCCAGGCCGGTCTGGGTTGGTCCGTGATTTGGCCTTTGGGCTTGTGTCGATACTTGATTGTTTTGTTGTTGTTTTGACGGGTTTTAAATATGTTAAGCATGCGGGGAATATTAAGAAACGATTTTAGAATTTGTTGACCAAAACCGGTCCAAACCAGCCCGTGGGCCCAGTCCAGGCCCGGTCCAGCCCATGACCCGTGAGCCCTCCTTTGGGCTTGTGACGGTTTTTGAGTTTAGTGTTATTATTATATCATGTTTTGTAATATTTAGCAAGTGGGAAATTTTAATAAGTAAATTATTTAATTAAACGGTTTTCATAATATTATTATTTCTCACATGTTAGAAATTATAGCATGAGATTGTAGTTTAATATGATATCCTTTAAGTCAAGCGGGTTTCGTAAGAATTTATAATTCACATGTTAGAAATTAGAATAAAATAGCATGAAATGAATATGATGTTCTTATGTTCAAGCCTAAATGGCTAAGACTCTGTTTCTAGCCGGTTTGACCAAACGGGTTTGGTCAAACTACGATCTAGTCAGCCCTGTTTTGACTGATGACCCGTCGCGGGACTCGGGTCGGGGATTTGTCTTCAGGTAAGGTTTTATTTAATGAAAGAATGAATGAGCCTTAGTAGATATGAGGCGATATGATATTTGAATATGATTTATATGCATTTAGTCACATGATAGGAAGTTTTTCCCGTGACTGTTTAATTGTATGATATATGTCATGTTGACTAAGTACTCATAGAGAATTATGATTATATGGCGTCTTGACCATTCTAATTCTAAATGAGTACCTTGGACCATGACATTGATAGGCCTTACTATCTTTAACGAGTATATAGTTCACTGCTTGATAGCTTTTGTGTTCCCGGCTTGGTGGGTTTATATCCAAGCCGGGGCATGGCGCCTAATTGCTTCCACTTTGGGAATGGAGCCAGCTTAAGTACTAGCCAACTCTGCTTAGGGGGTCGCCTAGTAGAGATTCTCATGTACTTTTGGTCATGAGACAGGGAATGGGTTAGCTTTTGTCTCTAGGTCTGATCAGTCTAGGACTAGGATGTTTTCCTACCTTGTGGTATAGCCTCGAGTTACAGAAGTCGACTATTGACGGTGCTAAGAACTTATGCCTGTTTCTAGATGTATTGGTCTTTCATGTTTGATGATTCTATGAATCTTAGAAGGTGAGATGCAAGCCGGCTAAGGTTGATAGAGTTTGGATTACCGGTTGTTAACTGATTCACATGATATTTTGTATGATTAGGGTTGAGTGTATCATGACCATGTTTTAAAGGTAACCTCTGAGCTAGCATACCAGCTTCCCTACCTCGTGGTATAGTTTGTTAACCGATTCACATGATAGTTTGCATGAGTAGCTTAGCCTTCATTTGATAGGTTATATGTTAGTTATTTGTTTCATAACATGAAAAGCATATCGTATATGTTAAGGTTTTGTATTTTTCATATACATCTCTTTTATGTTATTCATGTTTTATTAAACTCGACATTTCGTGGCTGGGAGAACTCGGAGTTACTCCCCACTGACTGTTGCTTCCGTGTTTATATTAATGCGGTTGGCAGGTTTGTGATGCTTACTTGGGTACATTAACGAGCTAGCTAGTGAAGTATTTACCTTGGACCTATATTCGGTTCTTAGGATTGTATTATATTATACACTCTTTTATTTCCGTATTTATACGGGAGATATGTCTCCCGTTTTGGATACTTCTTATGTATAATATTATTTCCTTTTTGTTATGAACCTTTTTCTTTAAGACCCCTTTGTTATGATGAATATATTTAATGGTAGGTTCCGGTTTTAAAATTTACCGATTTTCACTAAAGTGAACCTATTAAAAACGTATTCTCATCTTTTATTTATTTAAATTACTTGTTTATCTTTCCGCAAATTCGAGGGTGTCACAAGGCTAGTTGGATCCTAGATAATTATGTTTGTTGCGTGGATTGTGTCTTGACTTTTGAGGATGAGAAAGTTCATTGTAAATTTAGAATAATGAGTTTGAAGTAAATTGAATCAAAGGATGTTCATGGTAAGTCTCCTTTACTTTGTGGTTGTTAGCAATCATGTTTCCATAGATAAATATTTGTTGGTAGTTTCTAGTAAGAGTTTTGATGAAATTAAGAAGATTAGAGTGCGTAATAAATCTTTCATATGGATTGTTAGTTATGGAGTCTACCGTGCCGATGGACCTTAGTAGATTCTAATTGGATTCGAATAATTGGGATTTGTTACTCGAAGTTTCGTGATTATGGAATATTTTTGTAGGATTTCTGATGATTGAAAATGATGAGTTGCAAATTGGGTAAATTGCATTCTCTTGAGGATTTGGTTTATTAGTAGAGTTAGTAATGTCGAATTCTTGTAGATCTTCTTGCCGACTTTATCTTGATCTGCCTATCCCTAAGAGTTCGATTTGTTTCGTTTTTGTGTGTTTTGTATATATTTTGTTATCGTGATTTGTGAACTTTATGTTCGAGTCGCTCTATGTACGTGTAATGTCTTGTTATTTGATTTTATCTTTGAGAAAACCTTCAAATTTTCATATTATATTTCTAATTTAACGTTTCAAAGAAGTCTAAAGATGATTTTTGTACCTCCTTTTTGGAGAAAATAGATTTCTTTCGCTTTTATATTTGGATTTTTGCGTTTGGTTGGATGTTTGGACTTGTTATTGGAGACGTCTGGTGACTAGTCCTGCACTTACTAACGCTTGTTTTGATTTTTGATTTCACTATTTCGACATTGATTTGTTTTTGATAGCTAGAGTTCTCGTTCGCGACGGGCACCCTTGTGATTCGTAAATACAGTTTCTCACTTGTGAAAAATTTCTTTAAACCGTTTTCGAGAAGAACATCATTTCATAAATGTTTTTCCCTTATAAAAGTTTTCAAATAAATTTTGAAAACCGATTCTTGTCCTTGAAACTTTTATTTTCTACTCTCAAGTTTCGAGGACGAAACTTTTTAAAAGGTGGGGTGATTGTAACACCCGTAAATGTACCCTATTTTTATAGTGAAAATATTTTACGGATACTTTTCAATGAAATTTAGTTTTACTCGTAAATTTAATTTTCCGAGTCGAATTTAGAATTTCCGAGTTCGTATTTGGAATTTCCGTGAGATTCCATGAGAATCCCGTCTTAAGGCGACTTTGACTTTTTTCTTGACTTTTCCTTCATACTCTCTTAACCTAATTCATCCTCACACAAACACATTTCAAGCTTACTTCATCCTTAAGAAAACCAAAACCCTTGCCTCCATTTTTGATCCAATCTTGGAATCATCGTATCTCATTCGTTTCTCGCTCAAATTCTCATAAGTTCGTCTCATTCTTCCCCTCTTATCTTCCTCTATCCGTATTGGTAATAAAATTACCGTCTTTCTCGCTTTTTAAATTATCCGTCTTTCTCAAGGTGAATTATTTTCATCTTTTGTTATCTAATTGTAGGTGGAGACTTTCTAGAAATCGATTAAAGACGCGTAAAGGTAACGGTGAAGGGTTACTCGATATCATTTACGTGTTTTACATGCTTCTATGTTTAGAATTTGTATTTAGAATACGATTAGAAAGCTTAGGATTCATGTTATTGATGATGATTGTTGTTAGTTGATGATTGTTGATGAAGATACTTGTTGTTTGTTGAGAATTGATATGAGAATTGATATGAGAAGTGATGATTTATGATAAGAGTTGATGATGGTTGAGTTTAGAACAAATTGGAGTTGTCTAGACTCAAGTCACGGTCGTGAGACTCAAGTCACGGGCGTGAAATAGTGGCTGATCTTTTACCCTTGCGTAACAGAGTGTTTCATGGGCGTGAAATACAAGTAACGGTCGTGACTTGTGCAGTTTCACTGCACTGACCCCTTTTCGTAAAACAATCATATCTCTTTCGTTACTTGCTTGTTTTGGGCTTGTGACATCCCGTTGGAACCGTAAGAGGATAAGCTATCACCTGCATTTGGAATTTCTGTATTTTCATGTCTAGAACTCTAGTTATGACAGTTTGAAGTGGACCCTTGTTTTAGTTAGTTTCAATGACTCCGTGTCGCACTGTAAATACAAGACGTACTAATGCGCAGCCGGGAAACGGACGGAAGGTGAACCATTATTGGTCTACAAGGTACACAGGTGAACAATGCTTATGTATCATGTATTGACTCATGTTTATCATATTTAAACTTATATGATTCCCTATTCTCATGTTTTGTGACGGTTTTTGGTATGTTCCCACTGTGAGTCGGTTTTTACAAATGATACGGTTTGAGCACTATTTTGTCTTGTGCTTTGTACTCTAATTCCCTTGGCTACCTTCCCGTTCGTAAGGCTGGAATGTCGGAACGGAGAGGTATCCTACTGCTTAAATGCATGTGTTAGTGGGCATACGACGACGTTGTTGGGAGTTGAACGCTATGCGTTGATCGACCCGGCCGTCAAATGTTGTATACTTGCGAGGTGGTGTTATTTGCATGTAGCGTACCGCTTGTTATGAGGCTTGAGCTGTTTTTCCGCCTCTTTCGTGACTTGATCTACCGAATTTGGGGTACTCGGCATATATATATTATAAGCCCGAGTCTTGGATGCGAAACGCTTTATCGCATGTCGAATCGGAAAATGTGATTCCGAGAATCTGGCCAGGTTTAGATTAGGAGCCGTTTAATTATCGTTCCTACCAGGAGGACATTAGTCTACATACGCGAAATGCTTTATCGTGTATGCGTTCAGGGAAATGCTTTATCCCGTGGATGCCTTTTAATCATACTTGCCATGTACACGGTGCTAGTGTGTTTCATTTACCGTGAGAGATGTCGTCTTTGTGTCGTTGTCTTTGAATGCGTGATTTCATGATTTTATTCATGGTCATTGCATGACTTGGCATCGTCAATGTATTGGTTCGTTTGAATGGATGATAATATGATGGATTTATTATGATCATCGCATGACTTTGCATGGTTTGTTTGTCGAGTCTCAATCTTATCAAACTTATACCGCTAACGTTGAGATGCTAGCCCTAGTGAGCGTATTCGGTTGCCTAAGAGTGTCTTCCCCGAGTCTTTGTATCACATGATGGATTCGCACTTGTAACTCTTATGCTCTTATCATTATATATTGAATTGCCTATCTATCCTTATCGTATTTCACATGTATATCTATATACGCATGCTTTTACTTTTGTATTTCCTTTGATGTACGTTTAATGTGATATGGCTGGGAGATCCCGGAGTTACTCCCCACTGACTGTGGCGTTCATGTTTTTCATGGATGAACAGGTTGCTTCATTGGATGGCTTTTTGGTTGTGGTATTTTGGGTTCGGGTGTGAGCTAGCGGGCGTTGTCCCTGGATGAAACACCTCTAGACGTTTATTAGCTAGTTTGCTAATCACTTTGATATTGATAACATTTTGAGAGTATATTCTATTTTGTTTGTAATTATTTGACATTCCTCGTATTTCTATCTTGCATGTAAAAAGTTTCAAAAACATCGTATTTTCCGCTATATAAATCACATGCTTGTTATGTTTTTTTTCCGCATTCGCGAGGGTTGTCACAGAGAATAACTTAAAAGCCATGACGTTATTACAAAACGGCATGAGACGCACTGAGTTTGAACGTTTCTAAAGATACCTCGTTTCTACACCAACCATGAACCACCCAGTGATGATTGGGCCGCATGTTTGGTACGCGAAACGATTTATGACGATTCGTAAGTTTATGGTCAAGTGACAGCTCAAACCCTTGTCTCTACCCCTTGGTCGTCATCTTCGCGCCGGTACGGTCGTTTTGACAGTCATTAAAGTTCATTTGGAGTCCGGGTTGAAAACCGCTTCATTTTCTATAAACCGTTTTAAAACTCCGAGTCAAAACGCTCCGGAATAATCTGATTATTTTGATATATTTCTAATTCTATCTTTTTAATAAAATTATCTCGCATTATCTTTTAAAATGGAAGTGTAGATCAACCACAATTCCGTAATAGAAACGTTGGAATCTTCTTTCTTTAGCAGGAAACCTTTGGGGAATGATGCAGCAGGTGTTGCGCTTCATTGAAGGATCGCAGTCCTGCTGTGCCTCTTCCCTAGTCCCGTTCCTTTCCAAAGTTTGAGTTGTTCCACGACTCTTCCACATTTTTTACTATAAAAGGAGAGACATGTTCTCACTTTTATGGAACGCGAGTGTTCCACCCCTTCTCTTATTCTCTCTTTGCATTCTAGACCTTACTCTAAGTGTAACACCCCGGCCCAAACCTTGGGTCGGGAGCGGTCACTCATGATAGCTCTCCAGGCTGTGTACATGGCCCACAGATCAACACGGGTCCTTTCCAGCGCATTTTGTCCTCACTCATGCACATCCCGGGAACCTTCCCAGGAGGTCACCCATCCCAAGACTACTCTCAGTCAAGCACGCTTAACTTTTGAGTTCTTTTGCATGGATGACCAGAAAAGAAAGTGCACTTTGTTGATATGAGTAGTACTTTCAATCCCTTTAAGCACTAGTCATTTAAGCCTATCAATGGACCTCTTCAAAAACGTGGGGTGTTACAATCACCCCCACTTGAAGAACGCAACGTCCTCGTTGCGCCTGGGAGCATAACCGCTAACCCAGAATCCTCCCCCGCTAGGTGGGTGACCCGGGTACTCCCACCACAGGCTCACCACACGGTCGCAGGGTTGCTCTGATACCATTTGTAACACCCCGGCCCAAACCTTGGGTCGGGAGCGGTCACTCATGATAGCTCTCCAGGCTGTGTACATGGCCCACAGATCAACACGGGTCCTTTCCAGCGCATTTTGTCCTCACTCATGCACATCCCGGGAACCTTCCCAGGAGGTCACCCATCCTAAGACTACTCTCAGTCAAGCACGCTTAACTTTTGAGTTTTTTTGCATGGATGACCAGAAAAGAAAGTGCACTTTGTTGATATGAGTAGTACTTTCAATCCCTTTAAGCACTAGTCATTTAAGCTAATCAATGGACCTCTTCAATTAACGTGGGGTGTTACATGAGAAATGAAAATTTACATAATATGAGTAATTAGTATATTGATTACTACTTTGCCTTTTCATCTTTTATTTTTTTATCTTTTTTTTTAAAAAAAAAATGAAGAAAATTGATTTATCATGTAATTGTAGCACGCCATGTGTCATTCCATTAACTACTCAATCTAGCCTTTTTATATTATTGTATAGATGTTTATGAAAGGAACTAATGCTTGAGAAATGAAAATTTACATAATATGAGTAATTAGTATATTGATTACTACTTTGCCTTTTCATCTTTTATTTTTTTATCTTTTTTTTAAAAAAAAAATGAAGAAAATTGATTTATCATGTAATTGTAGCACGCCATGTGTCATTCCATTAACTACTCAATCTAGCCTTTTTATATTATTGTATAGATATTTAAGAATTAAAATATTGTTCACTCATTTTTCTTAACAGTTGTAATGTTTAATCAAATAAATAGCAATTGGAATACGATAAGTATAATAGATAAAACAACATTCATTATTCTCACATTAAAAATTCAAAATTATAAGATATTTTACTTATTTTTCTTTGTCCAACTTTATTAAAATAATAATATTATAAAAATAATAAGTAATGCTAGCCATATTTAAATACTTATATTTTTAAGTATGAAAATAATAATAATGATAATATTTAAGAATTAAAATATTGTTCACTCATTTTTCTTAACAGTTGTAATGTTTAATCAAATAAATAACAATTGGAATACGATAAGTATAATAGATAAAACAACATTCATTCTCACATTAAAAATTCAAAATTATAAGATATTTTACTTTAAGTACAATGAAAGTATAGATTTACCCTTTAAACCAAATTCATACAAAAATAGAGAATATACAATATTTGTGTTAAAACTTACCTTAGTCAATATTTGTAATGTGTTGCTAATATCAATTCCAACAAATTCACTACACAAAATATAGAGAATATACAAAACATTCTAAAATATTATATCATATACTATTATAAATATGAGACTAAACACTAAGGTTCTAATTTGGTCAAGCTAGGATTTCATTCACCAAAGTTTGACCTCCCCTTCATAGATAATTATATTCAATCATCGACGATCTCAAGTGTCTTCATTAAAATTCGACAATAGCTCTACTTATCTCTTATCTCTTCATTTCTTGCCTATTTGATCTCAACTCACGACAAAGCAAAGATATGAAACTTTTAATTTTGAAAAATCAAATGAAATAAATAGGTTTACTCTCTATAGTTTTATTTCCTAGGAATGTGCTAGACTTCTTATCAAGTGATTTTGTTTTATACTTGAAACTTATTAAATTGATTTCATAACCGTAGAATATGAAAAGTTTTTCATTGAAGTATGTTTATGAAAGGAACTAATGCTTGAGAAATGAAAATTTACATAATATGAGTAATTATTATATTGATTACTACTTTGCCTTTTCATCTTTTATTTTTTTATCTTTTTTTTAAAAAAAAAATGAAGAAGATTAGAATATGAAAAGTTTTTCATTGAAGTATGTTTATGAAAGGAACTAATGCTTGAGAAATGAAAATTTACATAATATGAGTAATTATTATATTGATTACTACTTTGCCTTTTCATCTTTTATTTTTTTATCTTTTTTTAAAAAAAAAAATGAAGAAGATTGATTTATCATGTAATTGTAGCACGCCATGTGTCATTCCATTAACTACTCAATCTAGCCTTTTTATATTATTGTATAGATATGACATAAGTTAAGAACATGTTCCGATTCGCTAGATACACTTACAATTACAAAAATTGAATTCGATAAAAGATTATCGGTTTGGTTTGTGTACGCTTCAAATATGTATGATATTGTATAATTTTTATCGGTTCTGTTTGGGTACGTTTCAGATATGTATGATACTGTATGATTTGGAGAAAAAGGATTATACATCGGATGTACTACCTCAGAGTATTATGATTTTGAGTTTTTGTGCATTTTTTTCGAGTTTTTTAAAGTTAATAAACTAAATTTTATATCTTATATATGATGTTTTTTGAGTGTTATTGTAATTTTTTTTAGCTTAATTTTTAAATTAATAAACTCAAAAAACTTTATAGTAAAACTATACTATACTCAAAAACTTTATTCTAAAGCTCAAAAACTATATTCCATGTGGTAGTACCTCAGAGGTACAATCCACTTACTGTATAATTTGTATCTACTTCATAGCATCTAAACTTCCAAGCGACTAAAATGGAAAAAGATTAGTGTGGTTTTTTGCTCGATCTTCATGTAATCACAATCAACCATGAATTATTATTGGAAAATACCTATTAAATATGGCATATGCTTAACATGATTTTAACATTTGTTATATAGACCGTCAAAGATGTGCTGCAAATAAGAGAGTATAATTTTGATAACGAATAAACCTAATCAAATTCGACTTGTATCCAAGCAAAAAAAAAACTAGTATAACCGAAACTCAAATTGACCTAATTGAACTACTATCGTCATTGATCCGAACCGGCTAATATTCATAAATAACTTAAAATTTGTTATAACGGAGGTAAGAAAGATAAATAAACGCGTGAAGAAAGACAATAAATTGATAAGCATTTAATTAGTCACATTTTTCCCTCATTTTCGTCCCCATTTTGTTCCGTTTACACGGATTTGCGTGCCCTTAATTGCATTTTTGCCCCCCCGATTTCCCGTACTATGAATGTCGGTCTTAATTTGTAGGAATTAAGGCGGAAATGAAGAAATCGGAGCAATAAGGTCTTGCATGAGTCGGGATTCGAAGATGAGATGAAGAAGTGAAGAAATGAGCCCCCAGGTGGTGCAGGCCGGTCTACTGACCGGCGGCCGGCCCACCGGCCTAGACCACAACTCCACAAATGTAAGAAGAAGAGAAAAGGAAGAAAAGGCCCAGGTAGTGCCGGCCGGTCGACCGGCGGCCGGTCGACTACCCGGCCTTTGCATACAACAGAAGGCCATAAGAACGAAATGGTGCTCCAGGCCGGTGGGGGACCGGCGGCCGGTCGACCGGCCAGGACCCCATTCTCCATACTTAGAAGAATTTTGAAGGTTTTGAAGACGAAGAAACTGAAGTTACTGATGTGCTCCGGGCCGGTCAGAGGGCCGGCGGCCGGTCGACCGGCCAGGAACGCAACATCGCAAAATCCGCCTTCTCTTCTAATTTCTTCCTTAATTTCGAGATACCTATATATACCCTCCCCCTATTATTTTGTAAGCAGCTTTTACATTCCTCTTAGCACAAAACCCTAGATAATTTGTAACCTAAATTAGTCCCTAATTACTCTCCTAATCCTTCCCTAATCAAGCTTAGTTTCTCATTTCAAGTTGTTAGATCTAGTCTTTCATTTCAGTTTTGGGTTTGTATTGAGGATTTTGGGTTGAAGACATTCTCCCTCTTCACTAATACAAGCTTGTTGGTATTAAATTTCTCATCTTTTTGTTGTTTATGCAATTTATTTCCATTTCTAGTTTATTGTTTATCATTTGATTGTTTTAATTGTTCATCTCATAACATGATGTTCATTGAACTACTTCTTGCCTTTAGTTGTTTGATTCCCCTTAGTATGTGTGAGTAGTTCTCCTCTAGGGTTTAGGGGGAGCCTAAGGGAGGATTATGTGGGGTATTAGGTTGGTTAATTAGTAAGTTTGTGGTAAATAATTTGGGTATTGCTCATATGAACACTAAGTGTTTGATGAAATGTGTGAACGAAAGTTGCCCATTTTATCAAGCATGGTTTGATTATTTCTTAAGCGACGGTGGTAGAAATGATTAGACTAGTGTTTATATGGGTGATTTGAGACAAATGCGATGACTTTGTTGATGATTATCGATTGTTGAGACATTAGCAATTGATTTTACTCGAATTTGTTACCCACTTGCTAATTACCCGACTAGCCCATTAATCCCCCTAAGGTGAACCCTTCACCTTAGTCTTTCCCTTAATTGTTTTCATCATTATTATTTAGCGATTACTTGCTTTTCCTAGTTTTTAGTTAACTTTCCTATCCAACATTTATTAGGCTAGAATAGGACGCGATCGAACTAGTAGTTGACCCCCTCCATCCTCGTGGATTCGACCCCTTTATACTACTTATTTTGGGTTATCTTTGATGTTTGTTTTGACGACGAAATCATCATCACAAATTTACGTGGTTCACTAACAACTTGTTAGCTACGTCCACCGGCAGAAGGGAAGAATATTATTGATCTTGCGGAATTACAGATTTCAGAGTATACTCGCCAGAGTATTCAGATTTCAGATGACTCAGACAGATTTCTGAATGAATAAAACAGACGGCTTATGAGAATTTATATAGTACTCTCATAACAGATGTTTCCTAAACAGACTTAGGAAACCCTAACACTATAGGAAACCCTATAGCACTTTCCTAAACAGACAAGGAAACTAAATAATAGTTTCTTAAACAAATAAGGAAACTAAATCAGATGCAGAATCCGAACATATTCAAGGCATATTCTAACAAATCTCCACCTTGACTTGAATCCTCTCACAATCAGACAGATGTACCAGATGCACCATAACTGTGCCAGATGTACCAGATGCACTAAACCAGTGCTAGATGTACCAGAGTCACAAAACTAGTGCGTACTAGACGCACAAAACTAGTGCCAGATGTACCAAACGCACAAAACTAGTGCCAGATGGCAAACACACTAAAATAGTGTCAGATAATTCTATCCCTTCTGTCTCAGATATTGCCCACGACGGGGCAATCAGATACCCCCAAATTTTAGCAAGTCCAAACATTGTTGGAACTTACTAGGTGAAACCGACTTGGCGAGCATAACATCAGATGTACCTTTGAGGTACCAGAAAATTCTTTTCCCAGTATGCCAAAGCACCTTGCCAGGATCAAACACGAACCTAACAACACTAACAGGTTTCTCCTCTAGAACGGCTATCTCAGCGGTGATTGTGGTAGTTTGTTATAACGGATGTAAGAAAGATAAACAAACGCGTGAAGAAAGACAACAGATTTACGTGGTTCACTAACAACTTGTTAGCTACGTCCACCAGCAGAAGGGAAGAATATTATTGATCTTGCGGAATTACAGATTTCAGAGTATACTCGCCAGAGTATTCAGATTTCAGATGACTCAGACAGATTTCTGAATGAATAAAACAGACGGTTTATGAGAGTTTATATAGTACGCTCATAACAGATGTTTCATAAATAGATTTAGGAAACCCTAACACTATAGGAAACCCTATAGCAATTTTCTAAACAGACAAGGAAACTAAATAATAGTTTCCTAAACAAATAAGGAAACTAAATCAGATGCAGAATCCGAACATATTCAAGGCATATTCTAACAAAATTAATTGAATTTGTGCATTCCCAAACTCAAAATAAGAGTATTTCCAATGGACAGTTATAATATATTGTAGCTTGATTTGCCAACTCGGTTTTTAAATGGACGTTTTTTCAGCTAGAAACCGCTCCAATGACAAACTACAACACATTGTAGCTTGTATGGGTCCTACAACATTTCTTTTAACCAATAGAAAATTTTACCTTTTCTTTTTTGCATACCAACCTACATGGCTTGACAAAGCTACAATGCTTGCAAACTACATGACTTGGTAGAGTCTCCAATGATAAGCTACTTACTTGGAATTTTACAATTATTACATACAGGACCATAAAAACAACTATTAGAGATACTCTAACGTATCTTGACTATAAGCATAAACAAAACATCTTGGTTTTTAAACTCACCCAACTCGTAGCAAGCTCAAATTCAAGGACCCATTTATCTCATTACATTTAAAGGTGGAAGTCGGGTCTGGTTTGAGACAGGTCAAGATGGGCTGGGTTATATTGGGCCAGCCTAACCTTTCGAGCCGAGTCAGTTTAGGTCGGGTCGTATCCAAATTGAGTCAATCTGGGTCAAATGATGTATTTGGTCGGGATCGATTTTTTTTATCACATTTCTTCAGTTTTTGATTATTAAGTTTCGTTTTCAAGCATTATTTGGTTTACTTCATTATTAAGTCTCTACAAGAAAGTTTGGGTCCTTATTGCAAAATTTTGTTAAAGTTTAGGTCCTTATTGTCTAAGAAATAACCGGAGTCAATTATCCATAAGAGCATTAGCAATAGTAGTTCTTATTATTGAGATTGTCATTAAGAACTTTATTTTAAAAATAAAGTTCATCTTTGTTCTTAATTTTAAGAACCACGTTATAATATAAGAACTAGGTTTGTAACACATGGTAATGTAATGACCAATAATTAAGGGGTTGTTTGGTTACCATTTAAAACCACATGAATTGCAATTCATGGAAAATACAAATATTGAACCTTGTTTGGTTGAACAAAATCATGGGAATTAGAACTTCCCATGAATTACAATTCCTCCAAAATGGAGGAAGTTGCTTACCTAGCCCCCCCTAGGTAAGTGACAATTCCTATGGAATTCTAGTTCCTACATGCAACCAAACACTTTTTGACAATTCACATGAAATGTAAGTTAATGAGAAAAGCAAGTTCCTAGGCATTGCAAGTTTCTACGGTGAACCAAACGACCCCTAAGAAAATGTGGGGTGTTTTAAAACTTTATCCATTTTCTAAGACAAAAAAAGTTCATTTATTGTGAATTAGAGTTCTTAAATTTTGGGAATGGGGAAATATGACATGACATGAGAAGAACTTTATGGGTTTTTCTAATTGAAATATCTAACCACCTTTACCTTTATTTTAATAGAAAAAACATTTATTATCCATTTTTGTTTTCTTAACATGTGCGCTATGAGCATAAGATAGAAAAACCAGAACTCTATATAAAGTTTTTCTATTTTTATTACTCTAACTTATCAGTAAGTCTTGCTTGAGACGGGTTAAATACTTCCATATAGTGAAAATAAAGACAAAACTTTTGGTATTTTCTAGACAATAAGTGCGATGATTATGCATACACCTGCAGTACTGTATATACTACTGTAGTATATATTCCTTATCAACATGCCACAACTCCACAAGGCCACAATTGTACTATAGTACTTCCTCCCTTCAACTCCACTCTACCACTTTCATTTTTGCACACTATTCATGAGTCGGCATCTAATTGCAATTTTCTCTCAATATATAAGTGAAAATATATTCATGTGTGATCTTGTTTGATTCGTCTTTACGAGTAAATTATTAATACCCAACTTTTATAATTTTTTCAAACACGTAGCTAACGATATTTACCGCGTAAAACACGTCTCGGCAAACGTAAAAAAATAATTTGGTAGAGTGGAGTTGAATGGAGTAAGTAGTTATTAAGACAAGCAATAAGAACAAAAAAACTCGGTTAAGTAACAGACAACCACACGGGATGAACATCTCCTACTTGTAATTGCAAAGTGATCTAATTTGAATTAACCTAATCAAATCCGACTTGTATCAAAGCGAAATAACTAATACGGAGTATGATTGAAAGTCAAATGTATATAATTCAATTTGAGTCGTCTATGAATTCAAACTGACTAATACATATATTCATAAATAACTTAAAATTCACTGAGTTTACCCACACCTAAAAGCAAAATAACCTCACATAACTACTAAGTACTAACATAAACAAAACATAACGATATCAAAATTGCAACCAGTCTTCCTTAACACTAAATTACCCGGCTTAATATTAAAACGGATAAAATATCATCTATATATCTATATACATATATAAAACAAATCTTTTTAATTTTCTCCATATATTATTGTTTCGTCTTATTCATTACACATTAAAATATTTAACCTACGTTAAACTTAAAACAATACCTATCTTAAACATAAATTTAGCTTTAAGCTGACCCAACTAATACGACGCACAAACTAACCGACCTATTTTTCTCAACTTGTAAATCTTACTTAAGACGAACACTAACGAATCAGTAAATCTTAATTAAGACGGACAGTGACATATAATGCCCATAGTAGATTACTAGATTAGAATTTGTGTTCCCAAATACTTCCTCCATTCAACTCCACTCTACCACTTTCTTTTTTGTACACTATTCACAAGCGATCATATAATTGCAATTTTCTCCCAATATATAAGTAAAAAATATATTCATGTGTGATCTTATTTGATTCGTCTTTACGAGTACATTATTAATATCTAATTTTTATAATTTTTGCAAACACATAGCTAACGATATTTACCGTGTAAAACCCGTATCGGCAAATGTGAATTTTTTTTTTTGGTAGAGTGGAGTTGAATGGAGGAAGTAACACCGTAGCTTCCTTAATATTTCACGTGGCCTTTAGAACCCAAAAAAGATTTAACCTTTCCATCCTCTTTACAAACATTCTCTCTTTTCTCTCTCCCTCCTTCCTTCTCCCCACACTTTCGAATCTTGTGTTTCTATAATGTCCTCGCCGGCACCGGCGTCATCTCCACCTTCAACTAACTCCACCGCACCACCACCCACCACCACCGTAACTCCACCACCCTCTCCCACCGTCACTCCACCACCCTCCGCACCTCCACCCTCTCCACCTCCTCCCACACCCACCACTCCGCCACCAACCACCACACCCACCACACCCACCGCACCACCACCCTCCCTCACCCCTTCTCCACCAACACCAACACCTCCGCCACCCTCCTCTACCCCATCGCCGCCCTCACCACCCGCACCCGCAACAACTCCACCATCACAGCCGCATACACCGCCCTCACCCTCCGTCGTCGTTAAACCTCCTCCTACTTCCGGCGGTGGCGGGAAATCGCCCAGTACAGAAGGGAGTGATGCAGGTGGGGGTAATAGTGGAATTTCAACAGGGGTTATAGTGGGTGTAGCAGTTGCAGGTGTGGCTGTATTACTCATTGTCTCTCTTATTTGTGTCTGTTTCGCAAGAAGGAGAAGGAGAAGACGAGATGATTACGGCAGCGGTGGCGGCGGCGGCGGCGAGGGTTACTATGTTCCTCCTCCTCCACCTCCTCGTCATCACCCTTCCCCACCTAAAGGTTTCCACTTTTTTTAACACTAAATACATAATTCTCATTATTATTCTAATTCTCTCTTTTTTTTAATAATAAATTATGCGTAATTGATCACTATTATTTTTGTCTTTCGATTTTGATGGGTGTTTGTCATGCAACAATATTGATTTTCAGATTAAATTACTGCTAATTGCAAGTTGCCCTACATTCTTGATTCTTGATGTTTTATCTTTCTATATTCTGTTTTTTTTTTAGGCCGAAATCGTTCCCTTCCACTGCCAATACGGACGAATTCACCAAAGACGTCTTAGTATAGTGCTTAAGATTAACCTAAGACTCATGTACCATGTGTTTCCGTATTGTACTGACCTTGTCTCTCCTTCTCACACCGAAAGATCAACGGAATTAAATCACATATTAAGTTGTTTTATCTCTCTTTTATTCAATTTTATTGGGCAATATAAATTATAAAATGTGCGTCAGATTCAGGACCAGGAGGATAGGATATTAAATGAAGAGTTTGAAAACACAGTGGCATTCTTCATTTATTATCCATTATGTTTTATATGGTCCTATGGCTTCGACATCACAATCATTGATTTTGTCGTCTTGTTATGCATGTCAGAAGGTCATTATGGTGGCCAACCACAACACTGGCAGCAGAATTACCCTCCTCCACCTGACCATTATCAGGTGCCGAAGCCCCCTCCGGGAGCTATGCCACCACGCCCACCAACACGACCGCTTTCTCCCCAGCTACCGCCACCGCCACCTCCTCCACCTTTTATGAGCAGCGGAGGTGGTTCAGGGTCGAGCATTGGATCTGAAACCCTGCTTCCGCCTCCTTCCCCTGGGATTTCATTTGGGCTTTCGAAAAGTGCGTTTTCCTATGATGAGTTGGCAGTCGCAACAAATAACTTCTCTGAGGCTAATATTTTGGGCCAAGGTGGATTTGGGTATGTCCACAAAGGTATTCTTCCTAATGGGAAGGAAGTTGCGGTCAAGTCGCTTAAAGCTGGTAGTGGGCAAGGAGAGCGAGAATTCCAGGCGGAGGTCGAAATTATTAGCCGTGTCCATCATAGGCATCTTGTCTCTTTGGTTGGATATTGCATTACTGGTTCACATAGGTTACTGGTTTATGAGTTTGTTCCTAACAGCACCTTGGAGTTCCATCTACATGGTTAGTTTTTTTGGTCACTCAAATGTTTTCCTCGAAGATTCTCAAAAAGAGGGTCTCACAGTCACTAATTACATAACTCTTTTTGCTTTGCCGGTTTTAATCTGGCATTTGTGATGGTTATTTTTGAAAATGTCATCTTTCAGGTAAAGGGCGACCGACCATGGATTGGCCCACGAGACTCAAAATTGCTCTAGGATCAGCCAAAGGATTAGCATATTTGCACGAGGATTGTAAGTCTTCCTTTTGGCACTGAAAGAATTAGTCTATGTAGCTGTAGTCAGTAATAACCAATTTGGCACTATTTTTTGCTTAATAGGTCATCCTAAGATTATTCATCGGGATATTAAAGCAGCCAATATTCTTTTGACTGAAAAGTTTGAGGCAATGGTAAGTTTGCTTTATAAGTAAACAGGCTACTTGATCAACATTTTTTTTAGTTTGCAAGCAGCTCAGTTATAAGCCTTTTCAGTAAAAGGTCACTCTGCTTCTAGTAGGAATTTAAGCTCCCATTCACACTACAAACTGATAATACAATCTGCTTTATTAGTGGCTTAATTTGAAATTATTATTGCAGGTTGCTGACTTCGGACTTGCCAAGTTTACTTCTGATGCCAATACTCATGTGTCCACCCGTGTTATGGGAACCTTTGGGTATGTTCCGTCTTTTGCATCTTCTATACCACATAGGATTTAGTCTCACAATGAGGAGGGTACCATGATATTTTTGTCTAGCTGTCTCATAAGCTGATGTCGGCGTAAAAGCTGTCCTTTACTCCTTTGCACTCTCCTTGACACCGAAAAGATAAATATCTTTGATAGAGCTGTAAAGAAGTTGATAAAAAGTTGCTCTGCTTAGTATCTGTACTTAATATCTGTATCTGTACTTGATTCCTCCGTGTTATCGTCATTTCCAGATACCTGGCTCCTGAATATGCTGCGAGTGGCAAACTTACCGACAAATCTGATGTTTTCTCATTTGGAGTCATGCTCCTTGAATTGATTACCGGGCGACGACCTGTTGACCCAGCATATACTTACATGGATGACAGTTTAGTGGACTGGGTAAGCATTTGCCCAAGCATAGAGTCTCATCCTAATGCTAATGAATTGTCTCCTTACTCATCTCGCAAATACAGGCACGACCTTTGTTGGCTAGATCTTTGGAAGAAAATAACTTTGATTCCCTTGCGGACCCACGTTTGCAAGACAACTATAATCCGAATGAAATGGCTCGCATGGTTGCTTCTGCATCTGCTTGTGTACGTCACTCTGCAAGACGCCGACCGCCAATGAGTAAGGTAAATTTTTATGTTATTGTTATTACAACTCTTTTAAGAAAAGGATTTAATATTTTTAGGACTTAACTATAGCTGACATTGACTATCTTTATCGCTTTTTTCTTGTCATTGTTTTACCCGTCAATTGGAAACTTCAAATGATAATCCAGTTAGCCGATCCAAAATACGTTTTTATTGATATTACACTCTTTTTCGTTTCACTCAACTACGGAAACACTATTGGTGATGAATATGTAAATACACGTGTTTCTGAGGAGGATTGTTCCCCAATATGTCATTTTGTAAGCCCAACTGAAACTCTTCTTGAATTAAAACTCAATACCGACTTGGATATCCCATTAGTAGTCATGCAACTGAGAGAGTTCTATGAGAGCTTAGAATACTATTGTTTGAACTGCAAAAGGCGACCCTAATTAGATCACAATATGGCGTCCGATTGCAATTTCCCAATTATATGCTTGGAAATCGTGTGATGTTCTCGGATTTCAATGATAGGCATATAACGGGTTATTTTTGCAAAATTCCGTTTGTCTATTAGAGTGAAAGCTAAGAGTGGGTGTTAGGAAGAAGGGTAGACAACCGTTTATTTTTTGACATTAATTAGTCAAAGTAACAATCTAAGTTGGTTTGAAATTTGACTCAGCAAGTTTTTGGTTTGCTTGTCTAGACAGTTTTTCGGCGTACCAAAGTGGGTAATGAACGTTGAGTGTACCTTGTAAAAAACACTCATAGACAGTTGTGGTGCACATCCTACTTATTTGACTTTAGTGTCTTTAAAAATAATGGCTTTATTGTATTCGTGACTTGGATTGCATATCCTAATGTAGTTGTTTACTGAGCTGGTGAGGGTTGAGTGTAAATGGGGCAAGGGAGTGTTGCAGAAATTACAAAGTTATTAGAGTATATCATACATATTGTCTATTTTTGTGCCTTTTCTTACTTATACGTAAATATTCTATTATATTAATACGGAGTAGATGTATTCCCAATAACGAAAAGAGCTTTTATGCTTGAAATCTTACGGGAAACCCTGTTGAAGGGTTTTATGGGTTGAGTTCAGGCGGGGTGAATGCAACTTCTGATCAACATGTCAACTCAAGTATGCGTTGGTATGTTTTAATTGGAGTCGGATACTCCGAAAGGGTTAGTTTAAAATATAATGCATACTAAGGGCGATCTGGACGCATGCAGTTTTATATATATTTGATTCTAGCTGTTCCTCTGCCCTTTTACTCTGCTTATTTACATGTTAGCCCTCTTGTAAAGCAATAAAGGCTATTGTTGTGTTAGCAAAAACGTGTCCCTTGTGCACAAGGCGGTCACGTTTGCTTCACGCTTCATTGCTGAAGGCTCTTGGTACAACTCCTAAAAACAAACATGAAACCTTATATGAGACTGTTTTACATGTGAAGCCAGCCTATTACCCTATAATTAAATGAGGAATACCTTGGTATTCAGGCTAATCTTATAAAGTCACATGTCAAACCGTCTCATTCCCTGTTAAAAGAAACTATATGGTCCCAAAAGATGAACGTTTACGTGGCATACGAGCAGGTGGTTAGAGCCTTGGAAGGAGAAGTATCCCTCTCCGATCTCAATGAGGGCGTAAGACCTGGCCACAGCTCAATGTACAACTCCCAAGGAAGCTCCGATTATGACAGTGGCCAATACAAGGAAGACATGAAGAAATTCAGGCAGATGGCTCTTGTGAGCCAAGAGCAGGGCAGCAGCGAATACGGTGGGACCACCAGTGAATATGGTATGAACCCGTCTAGTTCAAGTACTGAGGAAGCAAGCCGTCAAACGACACGAGAGATGGAGTTGGGAAAAATGAAAGGCGATAGTCGAGGACTCGGTGCGGAATGATAAAAGGATAATACTCCCTTGTAAAGAAAAAGGCGATTTTCGCTCCTTTAGGCTGATTGTGAAATGCAAATTAATTGTTTGATACTTACTGGACTGAGTACCACATGATTTTTCCTAACAAATTTTTAGCCTCTCCATTCTTTCAATTCTTTTTTGGCTGTACACAAATAACACTTAAAAAAAAGGAGAAATTCTTTATACAATAATGTTTTGTTTTGTTTTGTTTGTTATTATTTTTTTTTGGTGCAGTCTGTTACACATGTGATTCATTGCCTACCCTGGGGTTAAAAATTTGTTCATAATCAGTAATTAGTGTCCACGGGTTTCTAACTGTTTATGTAGGCTCAACTGAGTAAAAATAGCTAAAGTAGCCAAATAAGTAAATAAGTAGTAGAAATTCAAAAAGTTAGTTGAAATCTAAAAATGTAGCTGAAAACGAAGAAAAAAAAAAAAGTGACTGAACCTTGATAAAATCACACCAAAGAACATGTTGGTTTTTAGAATGTTAATTTCACTTTTGATGACATGAAATTTGCCGGCTTCTCACTTTGTTGACCCTTTTAATTTTTCTCACAATGACGAGCCAAGAATCGTATTTGAAGGGCAAGAAATTTTATTGGAGGTAAATTAATAATAATATAAGGTAAACTCGAAAAAATCCAACAATTTTAACTGTTTTTTTTTTAAAGTTTGAACTTTCAAAGTCGTGCGAAAACGAGCGCTCCCCTTATCCATCTGAATGATGAATTATAGCACGTTTAATACATCGTATAGTGAATTCTATTGGCATTATTGAATTTAAACAAGGAAGAGCCGTGCATCTTCATCTGATTGATTTGCATTATATAATCACGTTGGCCTACTAATTTACTACTCGTACTATATATAGTGTTGAGCATTAGTATTACTTCCCTTCACATAAATATATCTAACCTACATAAATACTACTCCGTGATCGACACAGATATAATCATGCATTCTATTTTCATAATCTTCACCATTTTCCTCTTTTCACTTATCTTGGTAAGCGTCCCTGTAATTACCCAATACCACTTACTAACGGCAAGTCTCACTTGCGACGAGATGACCGGGTTAATCCCCCCTCACAAAGGGTAAGTTGGGGCAGGTGAGAGGCAAATGAAGCCCCCACTTGCTCTTTATGAGGGGACCGTGACCATCCTAAGTGTGCGACAGGTTACCCCGTCACAAATGATACTTGTGTACATAATATTTTTTTTTTTTGCGACACTTGTGCATATAATATGAAATAAAGAGTGTAATATATCATCCGTCTTAAGCTTGAGATGGTAAAGACAAAATTTTTGGTATTTTTAGGTAATAAGTGGGGTGATTGATATGTATTTAACCCGTCTTAAGCTTAAGACGGATAATGCTGCTCGTCTTAAATGAGAATTTGTGATTGTACAATCATCTTATTTGAATTTTCGGTGTAAGCTGGTGTATTACCCCAGGCGCTTCAACTTGCTTCAAGAATTTACACGTCTTGCATGCCTTGATGATTTTATTTTTAGTTCACCTTCATCTCTCGTTGATGGTATCATACACTAATGCTAACCATTTGACAATAAAAATAACAGATTGCGAGCCCGACAAATGGTAGAAAATACCCCGGAGAGTATTGGAGACAAGTGATGAAAGGCGAGCCCATTCCCGAACCAATCAAACTATTTATTCAAGAACGGCATAGTAATAATGTTGGTAATGATGACAATAATTATGATGGTACAAAAGACGAATCTTTTGTTAAAGAATTTGATCCAATTCCGAACATTTCTGTTTACCATGAAGACGGCGAGCTTAAAGGAGTAGTTGGTGAGTTCTTCGTAAAGGAGTTTAACCCAATTCCAAATATTTCGGTTTATCACGACGATGTTATCACTAAAGAAGGTAAATCTTTTACCAAGGAGTTTGATCCAATCCCCAACATTATTTCGGTTTATCACGATGATGGTAATCTCAATGAAGTAGTGGGTGAATCTTTCTCAAAGAACTTTGATCCAATTCCAAATATTTCAGTTTACCATGACGATTTGAATGCAAAAAGTATGTAGTCAAGGTAAATCTTTTATCAAGGAATTCGATCCAATACCAAATATTTATGTTTACCATGACGGTGAAAATCTTGAGAGTACGTCCGGGTAAATATTTTAGCAAGGTATTTGAACCAATTCCAAATATTTCGATTTACCATAAAGATATTAGGCGAAAAGAAGTGAAACCTGAAGCGGAAGATTAACTCTAAGAATGATACATGTATTTTGAACAAGTCATTTGTAGAAGACTCAAGTGTGCAATTTTCAATCCTAAGTCGTCATTGAAATGCATCTTCCCTTTAATTAGGAAATGCTCCAATATACTGTATTATGTATCAAATTATGAATAAAATAAAATGATGTGTGGATGTCTTCAACGGATTAAGTTTCTCTCCATTTCCTCTCACAAACATAATTAATACTCCGTAATTTATTTTCCTTTATACTCTGTTAACGTTTATTTTTATGTATAAATTTTAGCTTGAATATTTGAGATGCAAGCATATAACCGTTAAAAGGAACTTATCTCCCAATTTGTTATATGCATAATAACCTTTTATGCAATAACAGTCAACATCAAAGTCAGCCTCCCTAGTCTTACTCCTTCCTTTGTGCATTTTGTTAATAGTCAAATGTAATCCTTCTTTGTAGCACAAATTCTCATTTGTGACGGACACTATCCGTCGCAAGCTTAAGACGGATACCATATTCTCTCACAAAATACCCATCAAGGGTGAGTAGAGAAGCACATGGGGGGTGCCCACCTTGTCCCCTCTACCCATTTCCTCTCACAAAATACCCGTCGCAAGATCCGATCCGTCGCAAGCAAGACCTACTGTCTTTGTAGTAGTTAGCTCCTATTTTTTAGATACCGTTAGCACAATTAGAGCAACTCCAATGGCAAGCCACAAGGCCATGTAGTTTGTCTTATCACATACATTTTTTAAGCAACAATGCATTTAAGCTACAACATATGTAGCTTAAAAGGTCTCACATAACAAATAAATAATGTGATATAAATTATTTTTATTATTTTTTAATTATTTATTTAATTATTTTTTAAATCCAAGCTACGTAACTTGACAAAGCTACACCGCTTGCAAGCAGGAACGTATTTTTCTACTCCAATGGTGAGCATACCGCTTGATTATTTACAATATTTGAAGGCATGTCCCTAAATTACAACCATTGGAGTTGCTCTTATATGCATTAGTTAGCTTAATACATCTTACCCAAGTCACCTTTGCAAACTGTATTCAACTCAAATACAATATAACCTTCCGCCAATGGCACTTCCAAGTCCGTGGTATTATGAACGAGCTTGAACTGTTCGCTTTCTGGTTCCTATGTGCCGCCACCTAAAAACCCTGGCCTCACTGTCTCACCCACTCCACCCGAAATTGCCACCGTTATCCTAAACCCGGCCTATTCTACATGGTATAGGCAAGATCAATTGATTCTTGGTGCCCTTACGGGCACATTGTCATCCCTCATTTCCGTGTTAATCGTCAATGACCGTAATACTTCGTATTCTGTTAGCTTGGTACTCGGTCGAGTGTACTCGACCGAGTAAGTGGTGTGTCGCTTAGACAGGCTACTGCCTAGGTGGCACTCGGTCAAAACTATTGCTACTGGGGTACTCGTTGTGGATGAAGATCCTGTCTGGCAAAAGGCCGTCAACCTTCAGGAGGTATGGAGGAAGATGAACTTGGTAAGACTTTATCAGTGTACCGAATTTATGATATAAACTATTTTTTCCATCCTGTGAAGGCCACTCCATTACGACTTTTATCTTACACGTGTACCAAAACTTACAACCCCAAGGGGTCACTACCCTAGCTTTATTTCCAATCCATTGGGGGCGTTTGGTTCAACAAAGGGAAAGAGAATAAAAACAAGAAAGGGTAAGAAGGGGTAAGAAATAAGATGACCCCAAAATTAACTTGATGTTTGGTTCATTTATCAAAAGGAATAAGATAACCCAACAACCACCTATTTCCCCCTTACCACCACCACAAAGGGCACCAATCATCACAAACAACCACAAGACCACCACCCACCCCACAATCGACGGCCGCTGACAACACTCCCTCATCGTTGACGTCCAACGTGGCTGCCACGATACTCCTCCGTTCACCAATTTTCTCCATTTGTAACCACCACCTTAATTCCTAGAAACATCATATATGGTGGTTTTAAGGGCGGGTGATGGGATTTCGATGGTGGAGAGAGGTCTCATAATGAAGGAATTGGGTCGTGCGTGAGGTGTGACAGGGAGATGGAGGTGATCAACAATGGTGGCATGATGGTGTCGTTGGCGCGACGTCGTTTGTAGGCGTTCGTGGTGGTGGTGGATGGTTGCGCGGGGGTGACGGGAAGAGTAGAAGAGTGTGTCGGCGGCGACGTGGAGGCGCTCCTTGTGGTGGTCGTTGAACGTTGGATAAGTGATGGTGGTGATAGGGTAGAGAGGTAATGAAATCTCATACCTTGTGGGGGTGAGGGGTAAGGAGTTAGATGAGTTTGGAGGTAACAAAGAGGCAAAGGGAATGGTTGAAATGGGAAAACAAACATCAACAAAGGCAATCAATCTCTTTTATTCCCTTACCCTTTCCTAAAAATCCCTAACCAAACAGCCCCTTTAGTCTCTTATACGCACATTATATGAATCCTTCTCCTTTTCATAACCACCCCTACCTCGTCTAAACTCCTTGTTAAAGAGCCAATATTCCAAGTATCAAATCGTAGCCTACTACCCTTCCTAGGATTGAGGCCTAATTTATTTAACCGCTCTCGGCCATGCTTCCCGGATCCATACATATTTGTCTCCACACCCATACTTCGAGGTGACGCGCCGTTTCCGGGCGACGACCTAGCAACCCTTACATATTTTTCACTACACTCGGGCCTAAGAAATATAGCGCACCCTTGCCTATTTGACACCACCCGGGTGTAAAGATGGCGCGTCGCTTTTGGGCGACGACCTAGCAAGAAGCAACCCTCACAATTTTTTTACTAACACTCGGGTCTACGAAGTGCCACACGTTGCTTCTGATTAGACGCCCCAACGATGTTCAAATTTCAAGTCATGTCCATTAAGTGTGACTAAGTTTTTACGCTCGTCGCCACATGCCTACCGCAACCCTCCTCCTTTACCACTGACAATGTATAGCCGAAAACACTCACAGACACGGTTAAATAAACAAATTAACATCATGTCTACCATACCCTAAAACTATGACGTCTTTTTGTTTCAGACTAAACTGACATATACTACCCTCCCTTTAACTCCACTCTACCACTTTACTTTTTCACGTTTGCCAACGCGTGTTTTACGCGGTAAATATCGTTATCTACGTATTTGCAAAAATTATAAAAGTTAGATATTTATAATGTACTCGTAAAGACGAATCAAACAAGATCACACATGAATATATTTTCACTTATTAAACGAGAGAAAATTGCAATTAGAAACTTACACATGAATAGTGTATAAAATTGAAGAGTCAAGGGCGAGATCACGTAAGAGGGGGAGGGGGTGAATTAAGTGTCTATTTAAAATTTTAAGCTTAATTAAAGCTTCTTTAAAAACTCTATGATCACTAAGACACTACTTAGAAGAAAGGAGAAGTTGACTCTTCGAACTAGAAAATTAGAAGTATTCAACAACGATTCAGCAAGTAAATGTCACAGTGGAATCAACAGTGAAATCTGAGTGCAGCGGAAATATTAAAAACGAAATAGACAAAACTCAAGGATGTTTTTTAAATTGGTTCGGTCACTACTCCGCGACCTACATCCAACGTTATCTTATTAAACATCTTTGACGTAAACTCATACAAACAAAGACCCCGAATAATAAAACAACTCCCCAACCTACTCCGGTTGCTATTTGCTCAATGCTACTCCGCACCAAGACTTATGCTCAAAGCTACTCCGCTAAGAGACTTCCCCAACTCTTTCGAGTTGCTATTGCTCAAGGCTACTCCGCCAAGAGACTTCCCCAACTCTTTCGAGTTGCTAGTTGCTCAAGATAACTCTATCTTAAGACTTGTTCTACTCGTTTGTTACAAGACTTGTGTTTCTCAAAATGTTCACAAAATGAACGGTGGAGAAAACGATTAAGTACTAACACGAGATCATCGAACACAATACATGCTTTGTTGCAACGAACTAGCTCTTTGTAAAAGACTTAAGAAAAATATTTTGCAAAACAATTAAGTATGAAATGTTAAATGATTTTTGCAAAGATAATTTACTCCATAAAACTCAAAGTCTTTTAAGCTTGAAAATATTTTGTTGTTGCACACTTGTTCAAATGAAATAAGTGTGGTATTTATAGTGTAAAGTAGAGTATACTACACACTAAAAATAACACACTCCAATTAAGCACAAGTGTTAGAAAATATTAAACAATTAAAGCTTGGACAACAAGAAGGCCAATTGAATGCACAAGAAACCATGACCCCTTATGCAAGCCAAATGAATTACTTGCATAAGTAATCAAGCTTACTAGTCAACTTAATTTGGCAGCCACACTTAGACAAAATAAGGGTAGGTTTTTCATCAAGAAAGAGCATAAATGGTAGTGACCAAATATAGAAAAGTAAACAACCCATTTTTGGCAAATGTCTTTTTGTGCAAGCTACCTCTTCTCCAAGACAACCAAAGCTTTCTTTCATTTATAAAGATCAAACCAGAATATTTAGCAATGTAAAATGTTGATCAAAAGTTTGGAAAACTATTTTCAAGAGTTAAATATTTTCGAAATATTTAAGAGCCAGAAACCACAGTGACATGTCACTGTCAGTTTTGAAGTACTTAGCATGAATCGAGTTTAATGATCTCTTATACAACACTATGACTCTAAAAATGACGATCTTCATCTCTTGATCTTCTTGTGCAACCTTGAACAATTAGTTGAGCTTCCATAACTATAAGATTAAAACTTAAGAGCCACACATTATATTAACAATAAGATTAATTTGTCTTAAGGCATCATCAACCAATCTAATGTAGAAATGGTCTCAACAAAAATTGAATATGATAGAGTGGAGTTGAAGGGAGGTAGTATATATCTAGTGTTCCCTCATCTACCGAACCACCGACATACTTTACATTGTTTCCTTTGGGATCAAAACTCCCCCACACCGAAAATTGACAACGTTTGCAGGTGTTGAACCTTAATTCATATTCTATTCATCCGGTCAATTATTGTCTTTTTATTTTGGTACAAAGAGTAGGGTACTATTTGTGGTTATACTTAAGTAATGACAACTGACAAGTGAACAATTGACTGAGACAGAGAGTATATAACATTTGAAGGTATAGGGTAAGTATACTTATATGGTTATAATAATTTTTTTTTTACTTTAGTTATGTAACTTTCACATTTAATAATCATACCTTCATATTGCAGGTTGAATGTAAAATAGGAAAGAGTAAAAGAATTTGAAAACATACCCGTATCGAGACAGACATGATTGTAATTTGTAACTTATGGACTGAAAGAATGAAGTATAAGTGAGTTGAACTAGAAGAAGTTAGCAGATTAAGACAAGTAAAAATGAGAAAAGGAAACGTCATGGCCTAATTGTATTTTTTTTTATTTAAAGAATTGATATTTTTTCCTTTAACTAAATTAAGATATTTGTAATTCCAGTGCCACTTCAGAATTTTCTGGCCGCATAATTGACGGAAGTAGTGAGTGGAATCAATTGCAGTATTGCACATTAAGAGAAACGTTTGGGGATAGTTTTCTCCTTTTAAAGCAATGTTGACGCGGAAACTCGGTGGGGGAAAAACCGCAGGAGAGTCGATATCTCGCCTATTCACTATATGAGAATGGAGGATAATACTATGACACAAATATGCAAAATTTACAAAATTTACGAGACGTGACTATAAGTTAGCAGTAGGTCTTGCTTAAGACAAGTATATAAAAGTTTTAAGACGGGTCAAATATTACCACATGATGGTAATAAAGATCAAACTTTTGATATTTTTACGCAACATATAAAGTGATTTGATATGTATTTCAATTTTCTTAACGTTAAGAGTCTTAAGACGAATTGCGTTAAGATGAATTGCGTCCGTCTGAAATGAGAATTTGAGACAAAACTTACCTAAGTTTCACCGAATACTCTCAATAATCTAAGTCTTGGCAAAGTGTCAGAACCCTTGCCAGTTACCATACGACATACTCTTCATTCTTCAATCTTCATTAATGGCGATCAATCTCACTCTTGAACCTGCCATGTCGAGGACGGGTACTTTGGGTTTAACATTCAAACTTTCTGTAAGTTTCAAAGCTACTTCCTTTCATCATTTTCCCACAATCTACTTCACTGCAAAATCACTCCTTTCTGTAAATACCATGTAACCCAGAAAATTTGTTGCATTTTCTATGGTGCCAATTAATTTTATCTGAGTATTTCATTGATTTTGACCCTAATAAGTAATAAGTAGTGCTACCCACTTTGCATGTTTCGATTTTTCTGATGTTTTTACGTGACATTACTGTATTTACAACCAACATTATTATAAGTGAAGAAGTTATGTTGAATTGGTCTATTTATGGAATCATGGTCATGGGAGTCACATTTGGTTTGTTAGAGGTCAGTAGGTCACCAAGAAAAGAATATTCTTATCATATTTGACTATTTGTTTTGATTTGTTGATCATAAAAATATGTTATGAGAGAAGGTATTGCAATTCCTTAGGTTATGGAAGTTGATGTAATTGGGGGGTATAGTTTTAGTTTGACATACCCAAGTTAATGATGATTTGATTGTTATTATATTTTAACATTTTGATATCAATTATTATATGTTGAATTATGAATTGTGAATTATGCTTGAATTTGATGCGATTCTCGGTGTGATTTTCATTATGGGTTATTTGGAATCGGTCTCTCTATGTTCTCGTACTTGTCAAAGTAGGGATCAGGTTTCATACATGTAACCTATGTTGCTCGGAGCCTCGGACTCTTCAATATTACCTCGTGTACCCGTATCAGACACTGGACACTCGTACACTTTATTTTAGACCAAACTACAATTTTTTTTCATAAAATAGACGTATCCAACACGTGGACACGTACCCGTGTCGGATACTTCCAACCGAGTCCGAGCAACATAGCATATAACCCCCTCTCTCCATTAGTGCTCACAGTTTTTTGTGTTTGAATTAGTCTTTATTGGCTTCGCCTCAACTCGAAATGCCAGTGAGCAATCTGACCTCATACTGCATTACAGTTTATCTTAGCTATTCCTGAAATGCAAAAGCTGATTTTTTTTTGTTTCTAGAGGATTGACGGCAAACAATTGTTTAGGTGTATGAATTGTTCAAGAAATGACTTAGTGACCACCTTTGGTTTCTAGGAGTTGAATAGAAAGGACTCATTCAGATGTATTAACTAAAAAAACAGAGAATTGAAGCCTGCAGATTGATACTAGTCTTAGAAACAACTGGCATAGAATCGACTTGCATGTCTTGAGGAATTAGGTGCCATAATTCCACCTACTCCCAAGAGAAAACCCCAACATCCTATCAAAGGAGCAATGGTAATGCTCTTGTAGTAAAATATAAATCGTTATAATTTGATTTCTTTTTCCGAGAATGGCAGCACTTGGTCCAGCACCACCTGCTGACATTGTTCCTCCACCACCATTACTAAGCTTACCACCACCACCTGCTGACATTGTTCCTCCACCTCCACCTGCTGACATTGTTCTTCCACCACCACCACCTACTGACATAGTTCCTCCACCACCGTCACTAAGCTCACCACCTCCACCGCTGCCAAACTCATTCCCGCCACCACCACCAAGCTTTCCACCACCCCCACCCCCTATACCACCACCACCACCGCCGCCAATCTCACCGCCACCTCCACCACCAATCTCACCACCACCTCCAGCACCAATCCCACCGCCACCACCATCAAGCGCACCACCACCACTATCAAGCCCACCTCCACCGACTGACTCTCCACCTCCAGCACCCTCACCTTCACCGCCGCCTCCTTCGTCTCCAACTCCACCACCAACGATACTACAACCTCCTCCACCTCCCCCTGGGTCCCCACCACCTCCCAATGCAAGTCCTCCAACGGATTCCGCGCCACCATTTTTAAGTCCACTACCTCCATCACTTCCTTCACATAATGCCTCTCATAGTCCTCCATCCCATACAAAGTCTCCGCCTTCATTGCATATTCCTCCTCCATCAAATTCTTCACTGTCTCATACATCACCGCCTGTTTTGGCTGCTGCACTAGGGAGTGTGGCATTGTTAATAGCTGTATTTGGCCTTTTGTGGTTGATGTTTGCTAGAAAAAAGAAGAGACAAGATCCATATGGATTAGAGGGTTACTACAGTTACAAATCTGGAGGTCGGAGCCCTTGTTATATGATTTTTTTTCCTCTGGAGTACTCCCTCCTTCGTTCTAGATTTTTGCATTTCAATTTATCATAATTATGGATGCTATCTTCCCCTAAATTGAGGTCATATATCTCTTGATTTTTTTTACCTCAAGTTTCGATTTCATTGGCATTTGGAACTGGAAAAAATTTACCATTCTGTACAGTAACTCAACGAATGTAAGGTCAATCATTTTTTTCTTAGGTCCTTTGGGAAAAGTCCCGTAGAACCCAAAATTTTTTATTTTGGGAAAGTAACTTGGGTGTTGGGTTTCGGATGTTTTCGTGCTTCTATTTCAATATAAATTGCTTTATGCTGCTTATCTTTGATAACGATTTCTGATTTGCACGATGTTGGTAGCTGCGAACTGATCAACACCCGAAGTTGTTATCGAACATAATGGTTTCTGACTTAATATCATTCCTAATTGGAGATGAATAGATGATAGCTTATAGTTGTTGTAGTTTATTCATCTGGTCAACAAAGCTCAAGTTTTGGGGTGTGAATGGATATAATTAATAGAAAAAGGTGACATTTGGTGATTTTTTCATATGACTTGACGTTATATAAATCTTGATTGATACAATCACAAGTCATTTCACTTGTTTGAAGCATTGTAATGTGGTTGAGTAGCTGAAGCCTTAAACATCTCTTATTTTATCAAAATTATTTTTGTCCCTTATGCTTATTTCTCGTGATGCTTTTTATTGGCAGATAGTTTTCATGCAGCATCTCCACAATCAGGACAAGAGAGTTATCCTCCTTCAGGAGAACATTTTTCAATGCTAAAGGCTTCTCCTTCACCACTATCAGCCGCATCATCCATGTCAAATTCTGTTGGTCTTTCTTCAACACTTCAACGTCCGTTGTCTACAAATGGAAGAAGTGGGGGGTTCTTGACCAACTCCAACAGCTCAGGGCCAGTAAATTCATTTTCATTATCTATGCAAGGAATTGCTTTCGGAAATGGGACAACCGCCTTTACTTATGACGAGCTAAAAATCGCAACAAATGGCTTTTCAAGTGCCAATCTTCTAGGACAAGGAGGTTTTGGATATGTTCATAAAGGGATGCTTCCAAATGGGAAAATAGTAGCCGTCAAGTCTTTGAAATCTGGTAGTGGGCAGGGAGAACGTGAATTTCAGGCTGAAGTGGAGACTATTAGCCGGGTGCATCACAGGCATCTTGTGACGTTGGTTGGATACTGCATTGCTGATTCACAGAAGTTGCTTGTTTATGAATTTGTTCAGAACAAAACCATGGAGTTCCATTTGCATGGTTAGTTTGTCTCTTTTGTTGTAATCCCTCTATTAATTTGAATTCACTACGTTTTGCTTTTTGAGACATTCAGAACAGTTCACTATATGTCCACTTTGGGTAAGAAATAACATGCAAAACACTTTTATGCTATTTTGGATCACAATCTTCTCTCACATATTTTTGAATTTTGGAAAATTATAGTGAATCCAATTGAATGGAGTGAGTTAATTCTGCCTTTTTAAGACATCATATGCTTTCATTGGATCATGTCGTATTCTCGATGCCTCATAGTGCATCAAGTGTTTTAGACATCAGCGGATTATTTCGGGTTGTTTCTTTGACAAGTGACCGTACTTTTAACTGATTGACAGCCATTATGTTGCAGGGAAAGGACAACCTGCAATGGATTGGCCGACAAGACTGAAGATTGCTGTTGGTACTGGGAAAGGATTAGCATACTTGCATGAGGATTGTAAGCTTTCTTCCTTAATATGCTTGTCGATCATTGTACTCTCTCTTCAGTAAAGTCAAAACTGAAGATAATATATCTTCACTAGGTCATCCTAAAATCATTCATCGGGATATCAAAGCGGCTAATATACTTTTGGACTACTCATTTGAGGCAATGGTAAGTTTAAACCTTGTACAAGTTTATGCTTATATCCTCTAAAATTGTACTGGGCTGTGGTTATTTTCTCGACAGATTATGTGCTTCCTTATTAGAAACTCTCATCATGGAGTAAAACTTTGATGTTAGACTTTACTTCTTAGTTTCCAACATCTCTATTAATATCCAGTTGTTACTCACAGGTTGCTGATTTTGGACTAGCAAAATTCTCTTCCGAGGCCAACACTCATATATCAACCCGAGTAATGGGAACGATCGGGTACATATATCACTGTATCTACGAACTCTGCATAGTTTTTGTATTTGTATTGTATATGCCATATGGTAAGGTTGATTTTTACATCACATTTTAATAGTACTTCCTTCTCCTGTGGATTCTGCTGCTGAGTGGGTATGAGTAAAACGCTACTGTCTCTGAAAATATCACCTAGGTTAGATTACATTAATATATCAAAGTTTTATATTCAGGTAGTGTGTTCACATAATTGGTGGTCGTAAATGACTAAACTATGTGAGAGTAGGTTATATGTTAAATCATTTTTACCCAAGAAAAACGATATTCAAACAGGGTGACTGGAGACATCAGCCATTCTTCACCTCGGTTCACCTCAATGTAAATAGATCCTTGGCTTCTATGGTTGTTGTAGCATCAATGTACACTCCGTATTATGGAAGATGAGATCTGATCAATCTTACTAATTACTTGCTCTGGTTATCTGAATTCCAAAATTTGCTTTTGGTGGGGAAGTAGTGTTTTGTTGGGGCATGCTTGCCTAAGTTTAAGCTCTAAAAAAACCCTTCTCTCACACCTCACCTTTTCCCCAAGTAATCATTTTTTACTTTCTACGGGCACTTTTGTCCATTCAAAACGTAATAATTTACCCAACAAGAAAAAGTAAGAATCCCAAGGATCAGCCAAAAAATGAAAAAAAGATTATAAGAGGTGGTAGTTTTTTAAATTAGGGTGTAGAAAATGTGGAAGTTTTCAAATTAACTCAAAATTCTAAAAAAAAATTGAGAAACAAAGGGAATATATTGTCACGGATCGTTTGTTTTGGACTTTGTGGTGGACTGAATTTATACGCAATACTTGCAGGTACCTTGCTCCTGAATACGCTGCAACTGGACAACTCACTGAGAAGAGTGATGTTTTCTCGTTTGGGGTTTTGCTTCTGGAGCTAGTTACTGGACGCCGCCCAATTGACTATACTTCACCAGCTAAGATGGAAGATAGTTTAGTGGACTGGGTAATTAATTCTTACGAACATGTGTCAACCTTAATTCCCATTCCTTTGCCTGCAATTGTTTTCCTTTTTTAAAGTGAGTCACAAGAGATTCTGGCAGACTTCGAACCTATGTCACGGAACCACTCACCATTCAATGACTTTCTCAACTAAGCGTAGCTGTCTTTGCTTTTCTTGAAACTAGTGGAATGGATTCTTTATTACTCAGGATGCTTGCTAACTGCTTCTACTTATACTGAACATCAGGCGAGGCCTCTACTTGCGAAAGCCGTTCAAGATGGGAACTTTGATACCCTAGTTGACCCACAATTAGAAAACAGTTATATTCCTGCGGAAATGGGAAGCATGATCACATGTGCTACGTCTTGTGTGCGTCATTCAGCCAAACGCAGACCACGAATGAGTCAGGTAACAGTCTGAAGTTTAAACCATCATATATTTAGCCTACCAGAGTGACCAGATAAGTCATTTTTTTTGGCTGAGATGAGTCATGATGACAGGTATATGGTGTTATCTGAATTCTTGTTGATTAGCATACTTCGATGAAGCAGACGAATCATTACCCGACACATGACCCATATTAGATTATTACCCAGACATCTAGACAATTCCAGTTGTTTTGTTAGTTTTTTTATTTCCTGCCCTGTTAAAAAGAGAGATTCTCACAATACTCTCTGTGCGACTACTGGACAGGTGGTCCGGGCTCTCGAAGGAAACCTTCCACTGTCGGATCTAAATGACGGGGTTAGGCCGGGATTCAGCTCCTTTTATAGTTCAAAAGACATTAATAATACAGCTAACCAGGACGATATGACGGGACTCAGGAGAATGGTTTTCACAAGTAATGGTGACGCTAGCTCCGAGTTTAGTACTACTCGGAGTGGATACAGCGGTGGTGGATAATTAATGGGCCGTCAAACATGAAGAAAAGATAACAGACGAACCAGGAAGATGACTAATGCCCGTATACTAAATCAGTAGTCAGGACTGTTTCTCCGAGTAATCTGAAAAGTTTAGGCTTATCTTTCTTAGAGTGATTTGGTGTTAACATTTATATACGATTTGATTTTAAAATTGTTTCACGTGTGTCCTTAGAATGCTCCCCTACAATTTTCCACGCATTTGATAGTTGTCCCTCATTTGTGAACTACTCCGGATAACCCTTTAAAATCAATCTTAAACTCGTATCAACTCTCAAGTTTAGTTGAGTTTGTCTAGAACTTGTCCCTTTGTCACAACTCACAAGCATTAGTTTATTGTTCCGTATTCTTTGTAAGAGATATATTAATCAAACGTAAACATATGATGAGAGCATGAGATAGAGGGAGTATAACTTAAAACGTGATAAAATTGATATGGGAAAATATGAGTGTATATTGAAATCATGATTACATTTTGCATCACTCGGCGAATTGACATAGCTAGCAATCGCCTACTCGGTATAAGAGTTTTTTTTTTTAAGATAAAACAAACCACAAAACACTTGTCTAAGATACAAACCTATGCCCTCACTCCCTCCAAACTTTTCGGAATTTGTAATAATAAATGGTCATTTGATATTTTAGTGTAATCATGTAAACTTTGCGGTTTATCGAGGTCGTTATAATGGATTAAGTAGACGAGTCATTTTTTAAGTGGTGTAACAATGCGAAATGGATTGAATTGTCTTTATACTAATGACCAGACCAGACCATATTTATTTCCTGTATATAAACCGGATTAGATAAGGATCTTGAACTCGGAATATCCAAAAAAAATTTGGATATTCCTATCCGGATCTGGATCCTAAAAAGTAATAATTTTAATATCAGATATCCGATCAAGATTTCAAATTCGGATTGGATATCCGGTTTTGCTCAACCCTACTAGACAATAAGTCTCAAGTTCAAATCTCCCATGCCCTATATTGTAATGCGACTAAGTGCGCGCTTCGTTAGAAAATAAAATAAATGTACCCCATACGGCCTACAATAACTCCAATAATTTTCAATTTGATTTAAACTTGGTATCGACAAAGATCGCTTAATACACTACAAACATGTTCACCAATTCTCAATTAAAGAATAAGGTTGGGGTTTCGATTCTTACCTACGACATAATGCGCTTCTTTAAACCAAAAAAGAAATACAATTCTCAATTAAGATGAGTATATCAGTTTGTCGTATAGGCCCATTTGAATGATAGTTGACCACGAATTAATATGAAGAGGGATACTTTTGTTCTATGGTAGAGTAACTGAAATAGTGAAATATGTTACTTAAACTTGGCAAACAGTTAATCGGGTCGGGTTTGCATCGGGTCAATTCAAGTTCGAGTGTGCGGGCTTGCAAGAACCCGGGTCGGGTCGTTTTTAGTTCTGGTAATTTTCGCGTGGGTTGTTTTCAAGTTTTTTGAGGATAATAGTGAGTTCCCGATAATAAACATTAGAGTCTTCTTGTATAAGTTCGGGTCAAATTTGGATCCTCCATTCGTGTGCGGCTCAAGTTATTCGAGTCAGATCAGTTTTGCGAGGTCTAAATTGATAATTATCTAACTGACAAAGTGAAAAGACAAATTACCCATACGAATATACGACGAAGTTACCTCCCCTCCAATGAATCAATTGTTAGTAAAATAAAGGCGTAACAATGAAAATAAGATGATACTTATCGAAACAGAAAGAAAGGCAGTGCCGTGGTAATGAAGCCACTGACTTGAAAACTATATCGGCAAGACTTCGGTGGTAATCGTCTCACGCCGGTAGTTCCCCAAGGTTAACACTGCGATTCCCGTACACAACCACTTGTGTAAAGAAGCCTTGGAACAAACATAAACTTTACCCAGAAAAAGAACAGTAGCAGAGAAGAAGAAGATCGAAGAGAGAGTATTAGTGAGAGCTTTGTGTATTTTTTGATATGAATTTCCGAGCAGAAGAACTGTCTATTTATAACAGAAAATAGATCGTAAAGGAGCCAAAAAGACGCTCCACTTAATCACGGTCAAAGGCGTGATTAATGGAGTTTAATTAGCGTCCTTAAATTCCGTCATTAACAGTCATAACTGACTGACTGTTACACATTACACATTAAAATTAGATACACTGAATGTGGACATGATATAAAACACACACGCAGGTCCAAAAGGTTAAAAGTGGGCCAAGGCCCGCACCGCAGGTGCTCTACCCAAACCCGAGCCCGAGCCCGAGCCGCGCCGGGTCAGGTCGGCGCGCGCGCGCGCGTGTGTGTTTGGACCTGATAAGTGAATATTTGTATGATTTTAACCCCCAATTTAGCTCGTTTTTGTTTGTCATTTGTGCTTTGGTAAGCCATTTTATGAGCTAATATCGTCTTCTAGGCGAATTCCTGTGTTCTAACCTGTTTTGTAGGGAAAGTGACGTTTCTACGCCCTTTTTCTATATTTATGAGCATTTGCCTAGAACCCGACGATTCGAAGAAGCAAGCTTGACCATATCAAAGGCATTTCAAGAAGGTTCACTAATTCAAAATAGAGAAGAAGTAAAGACGATGTCGCAATTGTCGGAAGATCAATCAATTAGGCGGAAGAATTCATCGCTTTACATCAAACCCTATCAACAAACCCGATTGAAGAGGTCAAGGGGGATGATGGAAGTCAAGTCATAAGCAAAGGGAGATGAAACGAGAGTCAAAGCTTCTAGATGACAACTTACCCGATCGGGTAAGTGTGTACCCGATCGGGTATCCCTGCTGCTTCGAGCAAATTGCTTCAACTTCCTTCTTTTGTCCTATATGTTCAATGCTCGACCCCTTCCCCACGAAACCCTAATGCTATATATAGGATGCTCCAGCCACTCTTCTCAACACATCATCCAACACACACAACATCTCTTCTCTTCTTACATTTCTCTTTAGTTTAGAAATTCTAGTTTAGATAATTTTCTTCTTTTGTCTTTAGTTCTTAGTTTATTTCTGTCCATTCTACATCAAAACCTTAGTTTAGATCAATAAGAATTTCAATCTTTGTAATCTACTTTGTTGGGTTCAAGTGTTGTAATTCAAGGAACGATTATTCTATGCAAGAGATTTCTATTATTGTTATCGCTTTCGTTGTTGATCGTCACCTAGGTATTCCTAATTTATCCTTTGTTTAAAGTTCTTTATGTTTCTTATTTGATTGTTATTTTCATACATATTATCTTAGATTCATTTGGAATATACGTGGCATGATTAGTATATTTTGATACTCCACGTCAGTTGATTAACGTAAATCAATAACGGTTGGCTAACTAGAGTTTGACGTTATTGTCGTATGACGGCGGTGATCAACTGATCCCTTTTGGTCACACCTAAAGGATGAAATCCAAATAGTAACTAATTATTTGTATATGATACAGTTAATTAGTACATTACATATATTCGATATGTACGAGAGTTAATTGTTAGAAATTGAGTTAAGAACTCAAATTCGATTAAGTTTATTTTTTCAATTATGCGATAATTGACTAATAAATTTATATCTTATTTTAATATGATTAAATAAGATTTAACTTAGTAATTAATCGTTAAATTACTAAATTAGTTGAGGTTTTGAGATAGAGGTAATTAGTTAATTATATTTACAAGGAGTTGTAAAATAAATTAACTAAGCATTGTGGGACCCATTATATATTGATATAATGGTAAAATATTACTTAAAAGGTTAAGTACATATTATTTATTTAATTGAGTCATATAATTGTTATATGATCAAATTAACACTTAATTATACAAGATAATTAAGCATATGATTAATTAGTATTTGTGGGACAAATATCAAAAATCAAAATTGACCATTTTGAGCCATGTGAGGCCGGTTATGGTAGTAGTAGTAGTAATGATAATTGTTCTTGTTTATGCAAACAAGCAACCTTATGATAATGACATATCATGCATTCAAATCATTACATACACTACCATACTCTACTACAATTGCATGTGAATCAAATAGCAAAAATCAAAGGCCTTATGGACACATGAGGTCCGGCCAACATGTCCTTAAAATGGACAATGGTTGTTCATTTTTTACTAACTTGATTTTGCTTATTTTTCACTTCTCTTTCTAATACTCAACTTCTCTCTAAACTCTCATATACACTAATATTCTCTACATATTACTAGTGTAGTAATACAACAATATTAGTAGTATTATGTCTTACTTATTATCTAGTTAATAATAAGTTAAGATTATTTGGGTTTAATCTTGGGTGCAACAAGAAGGAGGCCTTCTACTTTGGAGGTTGTTTTATGGAGGATCATCCATTAATTTCATGCTCAAGAACAATAAGAAGGAGTTCTTATTGTGCCCATATTGAACCGAAAATCCCAATGTAAGGATGTTTTGGTCTTATCTTTTCTTTTATGCTTTTATATTTGCATGCATGATAACTAGATCCTAAATCATTAACTTAATGTAATTTAATGAACTAATTAGAGGAGTCTAATTAAAGGTCTAGGACTTTCACTCGACTCCGCTAACAATGGTCGTTTCGATCAAATCGATGTAGAAATAGCTAGTACGACTATCGAGTCAATGACAATCCACGACTCTCAGTATAGCAACTCACGTGCTATGCAACTCAAAACCAAGCAGGACGATTCAAGTAAAGTAGCACTCCTAGAAGCCCAATTAGCCCTTCTGCAGAAACAAGTAGGAAGCTCTTCCCAATCCAAGGAACATGTCAACGTCACTAACCACGTAGTGGTATGTGAGATATGTGGGGTTGGAGGGCATAGTTTTCAAGAATGTAGGAATTCGTTAGAGCAAGTCAACGCCTATCAACCATATAGGCAAGGCAATGCTTTCTCAAACTTCTATAACGAGAACACAAAAAACCATTCTTTTTTGTCCTACAAAAGCACCAACATTCAAAATCCCCATCAACAGATTCAACAACCGTTCACACCACATCAACAGAAGCCTTACAATCCACCTGGTTTTCAAAACCAGAGACCTTCATTTCAACCTAACTTCAATCAACCTTACCAAGACCAACCTCAACACCAACCACCCCAAAATCAAAGCCAACCCAATGACTCAAGCTTGAGCAAAATTGAATCCATGCTTCTCCAAGTTGTTCAAAAACAAGAATCAATGTTTGCTCAACTTCAAAAGAGTGATCAAGCTCAAAGTGCCGCCATCAAGATGGTTGAAACTCAAATGGCCCAATTGGCTGCCTCTAATGCCCAAAGAAAACAAGGCCAACTCCCACCTCATGGTGAGCAACCGAGGGTCACCGCTAATGCTATCACCCTTAGGAGTGGTACCACTTATAAGGAACCTCAGCAACCCAAAGAACCAATAGTTGAGCCTACACAAGTAGAGAGCCAAAAAGAAACCCAACCATCCACCGCTAAGGAAGCGGAAAACAAACCTGAAAAGAAGGATGAACCTGAAAAGGAACCCATCAAAATCCAAGTTTCGTTTCCCCAACGTTTGAGGAGAAATCATAAGGAAACCCAGTTCAGCAAATTCATGGAAGTAGTAAAAAACCTCCAAGTAACGGTTCCCTTCACTGAATTAATCACTCAAATCCCTTCTTACACGAAATTCATGAAGGATATCTTAACTAAGAAGAGGACTTTAAATGATGTTGAAATCATAGCATTCACAGCTGAATGCAGTGCGTTATTGCAAAACAAGTGCCCTCCTAAGTTAAAGGATCCTGGTAGTTTCTCTATACCTTGCACTATAGGCACCTACACAATCGATAAAGCTTTATGCGATCTAGGTGCTAGTGTAAGCGTCATGCCCTATTCCATCTGCGAAAAATTGAATATGGGAATTCTCAAATGCACTAGTATCACTCTGCAAATGGCAGACCGTTCTCTAAAACAACCTATGGGAGTTTTAGAAGATGTGCCTGTCAAAGTAGGAAGATTTTTTATTCCAGTCGATTTCATCGTGTTAGATATGGCTGAAGACTCGCAAATCCATATTATTTTAGGAAGGGCATTTCTACACACTGCGGGAGCAGTAATCGATATCAAGAATGGAAAATTGACACTAGAAGTAGGTGATGATAAAGTCACCTATAACTTAAACATAGCAATGAAAAGCCCTATGCTTGAAGAACCTTGCTGTTTCCTTGATATTGTTGACTCAATTATTGATGAATCTCTGTATCCATCAATAATTCAGGATCCTTTAGAAGCAATCTTATTGTTGGATGATATCTCTGAGAACGACAATTTTGAGATCAGTGAGCTGGAAAAGGACTTGACCGGAAAAGAGATACCGTCTGAAGAAGTTGAAGAGTTCATAAGCTTAATTGATGCTCCTGCCAAGGCAGAAGTACATAAACCTGAACTTAAACCTCTTCCCTCAAATCTAAAATATGCCTTTTTAGATGAATCTGAATATTGCCCAGTCATAGTGAGTGCTCTCCTAGATGAAAATCAGTTAACCTCACTATTGACTGTCTTGAAAAAGCATAAAAAAGCAATAGGTTACAAACTTGAAGATCTAACTGGCATAAGCCCTAACTTCTGCATGCATAGAATCAACTTAGAAGAAGGCCAAAAACCTTGTGTTCAAGGTCAACGCCGTCTTAATCCAAACATGCAAGAAGTAGTTAAAACCGAAGTTATGAAATTGCTAGATGCTGGCATAATCTATGCAATCTCTGGCTCAAAATGGGTTAGCCCTGTTCAAGTTGTTCCCAAGAAAGGGGGAACAACAGTAGTCAAAAATGAGAAAAATGAGCTCATCCCCACAAGGATTGTGACGGGATGGCGTATGTGTATTGACTACAGGAAGTTGAATCAATCAACTAGAAAAGATCACTATCCTCTACCCTTCATTGATCAAATGCTAGAGAGGTTAGCTTGCCACAAATATTTCTGCTATCTAGATGGTTACTCAGGATTTTTCCAAATTCCTATCCACCCTGAGGACCAAGAGAAAACCACCTTCACCTGTCCCTATGGTACTTTCGCTTATCGCAGAATGTCATTTGGCTTGTGTAATGCACCTGCCACTTTCCAGCGTTGCATGACTAGTATCTTTTCAGATTTTGTTGAAACTATCATGGAAGTATTTATGGACGACTTTAGCGTCTATGACATTTCGTTTGATAATTGTTTGACAAATCTATCCAGAGTTCTGAAACGCTGTGAAGAAGTCGACCTTGTTCTCAACTGGGAAAAGTGTCACTTCATGGTGAACGAAGGTGTAGTTTTAGGACACATTGTTTCAGAAAGAGGTATAAAAGTGGATCAAGCTAAGATCCAAGTTATTGAACAACTGCCACCACCTTCTAATGTAAAAGGAATCAGAAGTTTCCTTGGCCACGCCGGTTTCTACCGACGGTTTATAAAAGATTTTTCAAAAATAGCCAAGCACCTGACTGAGCTCCTTTTCAAGGATGCACCTTTTAATTTCACAAAGGAATGCCTTGAGGCATTCAACAGAATCAAACGTGCTTTCATCACCGCACCTATAATCCAGTCACCTGATTGGAATCTTTCATTTGAACTAATGTGCGATGCGAGTGATTATGTCGTAGGAGTTGTTTTAGGGCAAAGAAAGGAAAAGTTCCTTCATGCGATTTACTATGCTAGTAAAACCTTAGATCCTGCCCAAATCAACTATGCCACCACTGAGAAAGAACTTCTTGCCATTGTCTATGCCTTAGACAAATTCCGTTCATACCTTATAGGCTCAAAAGTCATTGTTTACACTGACCATGCTGCCTTGAAATATCTGCTTTCAAAGAAAGAGGCAAAACCTCGACTTATCCGATGGATCTTACTCCTTCAAGAGTTTGATCTTGAGATCCGGGATAAGAAAGGAGCAGAAAATGTAGTCGCTGACCATCTCTTAAGGATAAGAGTAACTGAAATAGGATTACCAACGCCAATTAATGATTCGTTCGCTGATGATTCATTAATGGCAATTGCGGACTCTTCTCCTTCGTATGCTGATATTGCCAATTTTCTTGTCAGTCGCCAGCTACCTTCTGACCTCTCTTATAACCAAAGAAAGAGATTTTTGCATGATGCAAAATTCTTTGTTTGGGATGACCCTTATCTTTTCAAGCAGTGCTCAGATGGTCTTTACAGACGATGTATCCCCCAGTGGGAAGTTAAAGGAGTTTTAGAAGGATGCCACTCATCTGCTTATGGTGGTCATCATGGTCCGTCCAAGACCGTAGCCAAAGTCTTACAATCCGGGTTTTTCTGGCCCTCGATGTTTAAAGATTCAAAAGACTTTGTTATGGCTTGTGATGCTTGTCAAAGAATAGGTCAAATATCCATGAGACATGAAATGCCTCAAAACGGCATATTAGAAGTCGAAATATTCGATGTCTGGGGTATTGACTATCAAGGACCATTCTGAACTGAAATCTCTTAGGAAAAAGAGTGATTTCAAGGTTAAACAAGCTAGGATTAGCACTCCTCTCACTCACACTCAATTCCTTAGAAAGAACTCAAAAAACCTGCACTAGGCCAGGTAATTCAGATAGTACTTTGCACCTTAACACACAAGTAAAGGCAACAAAGGTTGTGTTAGGACTCAAGACACACAAGTAATGAATTCTAAACACTGCAATCTTAGATCACACACAAGCTCACTAAGAAATGCTACAATACTTAGCTCTTGCTGAAGGATTGTTTTGAACAAAGTTCAGAAATATAATAATTCAAGTCTCCCTTCTTTAGGTCACAATGTAGGCCTTATATAGGCAATTACAACAGATCTTGACCCTTTAAAACAAAGACATCTAAGGGCTTTAAAAGCCTTAAAACTTACTGAAAACAAATTACAAAGTCAGCTAATGAAGACAACAAAAACAGACTGCAAACACAGAAAAAGAAGACTGAAAAAGTAGGTTTGTCCCTTTCCAAAAATGACAATTCTGCTCAATGCCTTGGGAAGTCCTTGCCTGGCTTGTTCCTAATGTGTTTGGGCCTGACATGGGCTTCATATACGAACTTCCTAACATACTAACTACACCTGATGTTGATCATACACAAAAATAAGGAGCTTGGACAGAAATGTTGGCCTTGGTACCAGCTGACTCCTCCATATGACCTTCACTCTTCTAGGCTGTTTTACATGGGCTTCTAGACTTTATTTGGAAAACTTGTCCTAGACTTTTCTCTTGCTAAGGACCTCAACTTTAAGGGAAAAGAAGATGGAGCCCTTGGTTGGACTTGTGCTGCATGATATTTGGCTGATACTTTGGCTGGTCTTGGCTTGTTTTCAGACAACTGGACCCTGCTCTGGTGACCCTTCTTGTGGCTGTTCTTGCTTGATTTCCTGCTGCTTCTTGACTGTCATAGGGGTGCTTGGGGAGTGTTATACCTTGTGTCCTTAGTGTGGGGTTCTTGCTTGTTTGGTTGGGAGGTGGTTGGTCCCCTTTTGCTACAATGGTACAATCCTGGCTAGCTGAGTTCTTGGCTTGGTGGGGTTGGGGTTCTACTCCTGTTGCAAACTCTCCTTCCTGAAAATATTTGTCCGCAAATCCTCACTGTTCTCATCCTCAGACTCTCCATAGTATGGGCTCAGATCACCCACATTGAATGTTCCATGTACTCCATACTCTTCTAGGAGGTCAATCTTGTATGCATTGGAACCCAACTTCTCTATGACCTCAAAGGGACCCTCTGCTCTTGGACTTAGCTTGTTCTTTCTTTTGTCAGGGAACCTCTCCTTCCTTAGGTGCAACCACACTAGATCTCCTGCCTTGAACTCCCTGGACTTCTTTGGACCTTTTGCTCTGGCCTTATACATCTTATTAGACCTCTCAATCTGCTGTTTCACCTTGGCATGTATCTGTATCATCTGCTCCACCCTGTTCTTTGCATCATAGGGCACTACCTTCTTTGCCATTGGTACAAGGTCTGTTGGCATAAAGGGGTTAGTGCCATAAACAATTTCAAATGGACTTTTACCTGTGCTGGTTGAGGGGGCTCTGTTGAAAGCAAACTATGCCTGTGCCAGCTTCAAATCCCAATCCTTTAAAGACTTTGAAATGATACACCTAAGGATCCTGCCCAGAGTCTTGTTTGTTACCTCTGTTTGTCCATCAGTTTGGGGGTGATGGGAGGTGCTGAACAGGAGCCTTGTCTTTAGCAGCTTCCAAAGTGTCCTCCAGAAGTGACTCATGAACTTAGTATCTCTGTCAGATACTATGGTTCTTGGTACCCCATGGAGCTTCACAATTTCCTTGAAATAAAGGTCTGCAACTCCCATGGCATCCTCAGTCTTCTTGCAGGCAACAAAATGTGCCATTTTGCTAAATCTGTCCACAACCACCATGACTGAGTCCTTGCCCCTCTGAGTTCTAGGGAGAGCCACTATAAAGTCCATGCTAACATCTTCCCAAGGCTTATCTGGGACTGGTAAGGGGGTGTATGCTCCAGCTTGAAAGAATGACTTGGATTTCTGGCAAGCACTGCACCTTCTGATAACATCCTGAACATCTCCCAACATCCTTAGCCAATAGAACTGTTCCTGCAGCATGTCATAGGTCTTCTGGATGCCAAAGTGACCATCTAGGCCATTTGAATGAACCTCTTTCACTAGCAATCCTCTATAAGGACCCCTTGGCACACATGGCTTGTTTCTTAGGAACAAGAACCCTTCCAGCTCCCAGTATCTACTTCCACTTTTAATTGTGCCCTCCAGTCCTGACACCCAGTCTTCTTTAAAATCAGGATACTCCCTGTACAGCTCCTTCATGTGCTCAAATCCAAGCATTATTTGCTTCATGTGGGTCAGCATCATGGTCCTCCTTGACAAAGCATCTGCTACTACATTGTTTTTGCCCTCAATGTACTTGCTGGAGAATGAGAAGGATTGCAAGTACTCTACCCACTTAGCATGCCTAGTATTCAACTTATGTTGTCCATTGATGTACTTGAGTGCCTGGTGATCAGAGTGTAATACAAAGGGTTTGGGCTTCAGGTAGTGACCCCAATGGTTCAAAGCTCTGACTATTGCATAGAATTCTTTGTCATAGGTTGAGTAGTTGAGTTTAGCACCACTCAGCTTCTCACTAAAGTAGGCCACAGGTTTTTGTTCTTGCATTAGGACAACACCAATGCATATGCCACTGGCATCACATTCCACTTCAAATAGCTTGTTAAAATCAGGGAGAACAAGGATAGGAGACTCACACAAGAGGTCTTTGATGATGTTGAAAGACCTCTCAGCCTTGTCATTCCACCTAAACTCTCTTTTCTTCATGCACTCAGTTAAGGGGGCCATGATGGAACTGAACCCCTTGATGAATCTTCTGTAGAAGGAGGCCAGTCCATGAAAGCTCCTTACTTCAGTTATAGTTTTAGGGACCTGCCACTCCCTAATTGCTTTTAACTTGTCTTGATCAACAACAACTCTTTCTTTGGAGATGATGAACCCCAAGAACTGAACTTCTTCCTGCATGAAAGTACACTTTTCCATCTTGCCAAACAACTTGTGCTTCCTCAGGACATCAAATAACAATCTCAGGTGTTGGAGGTGTTCTTCTGTTAAGGGGCTGTAGACCAATATGTCATGAAAGTATACAACCATGAACTTCCCCAGATAGGGCCTCAGTACCTCAGTCATCAACCTCATAAAGGTGCTTGGAGCATTAGATAAGCCAAAGGGCATGACCAACCATTCATACAACCCATGTTTGGTCTTGAAGGCTGTCTTCCACTCATCCCCAGCCCTGATCCTCACCTGATGATACCCTTGCCTCAGATCAATCTTGGAGAAGACCTAAGCTCCACTCAGCTCATCTAGGATATCATTCAACCTTGGTATAGGGAACCTGTATTTGATGGTAATGTTGTTGATAGCCCTACTGTCTATGCACATTCTCCAGGACCCATCCTTCTTGGGCACTAGCAAGGCAGGAACTGCACATGGACTGAGGGATTCCCTCACAAAACCTTTGCTGAGTAAGTCACCAACTTGAGATTGTAGTTCTTGAGTGGCTTTTGGATCACTCCTGTAAGCAGGCTTGTTGGGTAGCATTGCTCCAGGAATGAGATCAATGTGATGTTCTATTCCTCTAAGAGGGGGTAGCCCACTAGGCAAGTCAGCAGAGAACACATCTCCATATTCCTCCAGTACCTGTTGGACTTCAGCTGGAATGTTTCCTTGGGGAAGTAGGACCTCTTTGGTTAGCATGATGAACACAGATTCATCACTCATAAGCTCTTGAACAACCTCAGCTTCACTCAGCAGTAAGACTTCTTTGGAAATGCTACTGACAGGGGTAATGTTCCCTTTAACATTGGGAGGTAAAAGGGCCAGTATGATCTTCTTGTTACCAAACTTAAAAACATAGGTGTTGTCCCTCCCATGGTGTACAGAGTCTCTATCAAACTCCCATGGCCTGCCCAACAGGAGGTGGCAAGCATCCATAGGTAGAACATCACACAAGACCTCATCAGTATATCATTTCCCAATAGAAAAGGGCACAACACACTGTTGATCTACCCTAACTTCAGCCCCCTTGTTCAGCCACCTAAGCTTGTAAGGTTGAGGGTGGTCCTTGGTGGGCAGTGTTAGTTTATCCACCAGTGTTTTAGAAGCCATATTGGTGCAACTACCTCCATCCACAATCAGATTAAAAACCCTCCCTTTAATGGTACACCTGGTTCTAAAGATCTGGTGTCTTTGATCTTCTTCTAAAGGTTGGGGTTGTGTGTGCATTACCCTCCATGTCACCACGCTTAACCCATGATAAGCATTTAATTAGTCACATTTTTCCTCTTATTTTCGTCCCCATTTTGGTCCGTTTACACGGATTTGCGTGCCCTTGATTGCATTTTGCTTCCCGATTTCCCGTGCTATGAATGTCGATCTTAATTTGTAGGAATTAAGGTGGAAATGAAAAAATCGGAGCATAAAGGTCTTGCATGAGTCGGGATTTGGAGATGAGATGAAGAAATAAGAAAAGCAAGCCTCAGGTGGCGCATGCCGGTCAAGCGATCGGCGGCCGGCCACTCGGCACAGGCTACATACTCACAAAGGAATGAAAAAGAGAAGGGGAAGAAATGGCCCAGGAAGCACCGGCCGGTTGACTGGCGGCCGGTCGACTACCCGTCCTGCACTACATCAGTAAGTACTTGGGAAGTGATTCGTGCTCCAGGCCGGTGGGGGACCCGGCGGCCGGTCACCCGGCTGGGAACGCATTTCTCACACTTAGAAGAATTTTGAAGACGAGAAAAATAAAGACACTGATGTGCTCCAGGCCGGTCAGAGGGCCGGCGGCCGGTCGACCGGCCAGGAACACAACACCGCAAATTCGCCACTCTTCTATTTTCTTTCTTAATTTTCGAGATACCTATATATACCCTTCCCCTAATATTTTGTAAGCAGCTTTTGATGAACATTTAGCACAAAACCCTAGATAATTTGTAACCTCTATTACTCATTAATTACTCTCCTAATCGTTCCCTAATTAAGTTTAATTTCTCAATTTCAAGTTAGTAGATCTAGTCTTTCTTAGGAGAACTATCATAGTTTTGGGTTTGTATTGAAGATTTTGGGTGAAGACATTCTCCCTATTCATTAATACAAGTTTTGTTGGTATAAATTTCTCATCTTTTTGTTATTTATGCAATTTATTTTCATTTCTAGTTTATTGTTTATCATTTGATTGTTATAATTATTCATTTCCTTAGCATGATGTTCATTTCATTATTCATTGCCTTTAGTTGTTTGATTTCCCTTAGCATGAGTGAGTAGTTTCCCTCTAGGGTTTAGGGGGAGCCTAAGGGTGGATTATGTGGGATAATTAGTTGGGTAATTAGTAGACTTGTGGTAATAATTTGGGTATTACCCATATGCACACTAGGTGTTTGATGAAATGTGTAAACGAAAGTTGCCCACTTTATCAAGTATCGTTTGATTATCTCTTAAGCGACGGGGGTAGAGATGATTAGACTAGTGTTTATATGAGTGATTTGAGACAAATGCGATGGCTTTGTTGATGATTATTAATTGTTGAGACATTAGCAATTAATTCTACTCGAATTTATTACCCATTTGCTAATTACTAGACTAACCCATTAATCCCCCTAAGGTGAACCCTTTACCTTAGTTTTCCCTTAATTGTCTTTACCATATTATTTAGCGATTACTTGCATTTTCTAGTTCTTAGTTAATCTTCCCATCCAACCTTTGTTAGGCTAGAATAGGACTCGATCGAACTTGTAGTTGACCCCTCCATCCTCGTGGATTCGACCCCTTTATACTACTTATATAGGGTTTATTTTTGATGTTTGTTTTGACGACGAAACGATCATCAAATGGCGCCGTTGCCGGGGATGGCGTAAGGAAACTCGTAGTTTGTTTTGTGTCTTAGATTTAGCCAAGTTACTTGTTGTTTTTGTTGGTATTTAGTTGTTAGATTATTTGTAGAGTGCCTTGCATTATTGTCTTTCCCTAGTGTGCCCAAAAACACACTAGGAGTCTAACTTGTTTTTGAGTTGCTTTTGAGTGCATGCCTAGGGGTGAAGGGTTGTTCTTGAGCCATCCGGAGCCCGAAAGGTTGTTTAGGACTCTCCGAGCTAATACACTTGCTCGGGTTAGGAATTCAAGAAGGGTTAGCCATCAACAAGCCAATACTTCAATTGCTTCTACATCCACTCCAACAACCGATCACCCACAAAACGACACCATTGAACCCATATTCGAAAATCCCTTCTACAATACACTACAAAATACACCACCAAATTCACCCCCTACAATACCTCAACAACAAAATCAACCACAAATGACGACTTTACGTGACCGTAACCGACCCAACCATGATGATACCCAATCTCCAAATTTCGGTGTCTTGGCCCCAAATAACTTTGAGATACACCCGGCTCAAATGAGTTCGATTGAGCGGGATAGCTTTGGAGGCCTTCCCGATGAGGATGCTCATGCCCACTTGAGGAAATTCAAAAGTAGAGTGGCAATCATGAAGAGGAATGGTGTGCCCGAGGAAACCCTTTGTCTAATGTTGTTCCCATTTTCTCTCAAAGATCGGGCGGAGAGGTGGTTGAATAACCATGCTCCAAACACTTTTACTACTTGGGATGCCCTAGCTAAGGAGTTTCTAAGCAAGTACTACCCCGCCTCCAAAACGGCGATGCTAAGAAATGAGATAACAACCTTCCAACAAGAGGATGGAGAATCCTTGGGAGAGGCATGGGATCGATTCATTGATCTACTTGCTGTTGCCCTCATCATGGCATTGCGGATTGGTATGTCACTCAAACATTCTATCAAACTCTTCTCCCTCAAACCAAGGCTATGGTGAATGCTTCCGCGGGGGGAAGTTTCGATCATTTGAATGACCAACAAGGGGCGGCATTGATTAAGAAAATGGTTGAGTCGGAGTCTAGCTATGGTACTAGAGGAAATAGCTTGAGGAGGAGTTCTAAGTACCCAAGTGAGAACTTTTCAAATGCGGATACCAATGCCAAGATTGATTTGCTCACGCAAACTTTTACTAAGGGTTTTGCCGAGCTTCAAAAGGCTCAAAATCAAAGTCAAGGCCATCATATGAATGAAGCTAGTGGGTCTTATGCACCTCCTATGGTGGAAGCTTATCAAACCCCTACTTGTGAAATTTGCAATGGGTATAGACACACCTTTGAAGTTTGTGGGAATAATGTATCTTATAACAATGAAGGAGGAAATGACTATCAACATGTGAATCCATTTCAAGGAGTCAACAACAACCCACAGCCCTCAAGGCCCCCCTTCCAAAACCAAGGAGCTTACAACCCAAATTCCAACTTCTATCATCCGAGTTCGAAATTTCACCCAAACATGAGTTACAAAAGCCAAAATGTGTTAAACCCTCAACACACACAAGCTCAAACTTCCAACCCTCCGGGTTTTTCCCAACCTAGAGTGGGAGGTCAATTTTCAAGAGGAAACTATAACAATCAATTCAACAACTCACAACAAGGCCAAGGATCCAACCAATTCCAAAACCAAAACTTCAATGATCAAGGTTACAATAACCAAGGTAACTTTCAAAACCAAGGTAATTGGAATCAAGGTCAAGGAAATTGGAATCAAAACCAAGGGAACCCAAACTTCAACAACCAAGGCCAAGGTAATTTTTACCAAGGCAACCAAAACAATCAAGCAAGTCAAGGGGTCCCCGATCAATCTTTCCAAGGCCAAGGGTCAAATTTCAACAACAATCAAGGACCAAATTTCAATGGTCAAGGTTCAAGAGGACAACAAGGAAATTTCAATAACAACCAACAAGGAAACTTTAACAATCAAAGAAACAACAATCAAGGTTCAAGTAGTCGGAATGACTATGCATTTGCCCTTCCTTTGACAAACCAACCCCACCAAGAGAATGAGCCTTCAATGAGTGAAGTTTTGCAACTAGTCAAAAACATGGAGATCCAAAACAACTTGGCCTTGCAAAATGTCACCAATGCTCACAAGAAAGAGGTGAGGGAATTGGAAGCTAGGTTAGCTTCTCAAGCTTTGAACAACCCTCAAAGGCCTCCGGGAGGTCTCCTTGCTCAAGGAAAAAGCTCCAAGGATGCTTCATCAAGCCACCAAGCATGTGCGGTGACTTTGAGGAGTGGACTTGTGCTCGATAACCCCTACATGGATATGATGAATGATGAAATTCCAAATGAAAAGCATGTTGAGGAGGGTGATGAAACCGAAGAGCCCATTTTGACTCCTACCTTGGAGTTAAAAGATGATGGCAAGGGTGAAGATGATCAACCCAAAGAGGGAGAAGATGGGTATATCGAAATTATGCCTTATGAGGAGGAGATGATCAAGGATACCGATGATGAAGGAGTAGAGGTACAACCAATAGCAAGAGCTAAGGTAACCAAGAAAACTCCCATTCCAAAGGTATCTTCTAGTTCTCCACTTGTTGTTTCCGATATCCACTACCCCTCTAGAGCATTGAAAACTAAGGAAAACTTCAAGTTCACCCAATTTAGAAAAATGCTTGAGGGACTTGAAGTGACCTTACCTTTCACCGATGTTATATTAAACATGCCCACATACTCAAAATTTCTAAAAGACATCTTGACTCACAAGAGGACTTTGGGTACCCAAGATGTTTTGATTATGGAGGCGGAGTGTAGTGCTCTCCTCATTAATCCTAACTCTTTCAAAATGCCAAAAAAGCTTGGGGACCCCGGAAGTTTCTCTATCCCTTGTGTTGTAGGGGGAGTCATGATTTCAAGGGCATTATGTGACAACGGTGCAAGTGTAAGTGTCATTCCCTTAACTATTGCTAAAAGAATTGGACTTGATAGTTTAACCCACACTTCTATGACTCTACAACTAGCGGATAGGTCCGTTAAGCAACCTTTGGGTGTGCTTGAGGACGTACCCGTTAAAGTTGGTAAATTTTTGATTCCCACGGATTTCGTTGTCCTAGATATCCCGGAGGATAGCCACACTCCCATCATCCTCGGTAGGCCCTTTTTGGCTACCGGAGGAGTCCTCATTGATGTGAGGGACGGGCGGCTAACCTTTAGGGTGGGGAACGAAACCCTTGAATTTAATCTTCCTCATCTAGTGAAGGGACCAATGTTTCACAAAGCTTGCTCGGTAGAAGTCATAGAGGAAGTGGTTGAAAGATTGCATGAAGAAGAGAAATGTGAAGAAGAAGCTCTACAAGTGGCACTCCATGATGAGGAGATGGGAGATGACCATGAGATAGATGATGAGCTCTTGAAGAAGGTGGAGGGCCTTCTCCCTCCAAAGGTACAACTAAAGCCCTTACCTCCCTCACTTAAGTACTCTTTTTTAGGTGAGGGAGAGACTTATCCCGTTATCATTAATGCTAATTTGAGTGAAGGCCAAGAACTTGAACTTTTGAAAATCTTGAAAACTCATAGGGGCTCACTTGGATATAGCATTGATGATATCAAAGGTTTAAGTCCTAATCTTTGCATGCATAGAATTGTCTTGGAGGAGGGTAGTAAACCTAAGGTAGATGGGCTACGTAGGTTGAACCCTAAAATGGCGGAAGTGGTGAAAAATGAGGTGATGAAGTTGCTAGAGGCCGGGATTATCTACCAAATAACCGATAGTTCTTGGGTGAGCCCCGTCCATGTAGTGCCCAAGAAAGGAGGGGTAACTATGGTGGAACAAGAGGATGAGACTCTCTTAGCTTCTAGGCCCGTGACCGGGTGGCGGATGTGCATTGATTATCGCAAATTAAATGCCGCCACCCTCAAAGACCACTACCCCATCCCCTTTATTGACCAAATGCTTGAAAGGTTAGCGGGGCATTCTTACTATTCATTTCTAGATGGTTATTCCGGGTTTTTCCAAATCCCCATACACCTGGAAGACCAAGAGAAAACCACATTCACTTGTCCCATAGGAGTTTATGCTTATAAGAGGATGCCCTTTGGGCTTTGTAATGCTCCAGGGACTTTCCAAAGATGTATGACGGCAATTTTTGCCGATTTTCTTGAGAAGAGTATGGAGGTCTTCATGGACGACTTTAGTGTCCATGGAGACTCATTTGATCTTGGGTTATTGAATTTGTCTAATGTTTTGCAAAGATGTGAGGAGCACAACCTCGTCCTAAATTGGGAGAAATGCCACTTTATGGTGGAGGAGGGGGTTGTGCTTGGTCACATCGTGTCTAAGAGAGGGATAGAAGTTGATATGGCTAAGGTTTCGGTGATAGAAAACTTGTCACCCCCTACAAATGTGAAGGGAGTGAGAAGCTTTCTAGGCCATGCGGGCTTTTACCGACGTTTCATCAAAGATTTTTCTAAAATTGCCAAGCCTTTAACTTCTCTTCTTCTCAAGGACACACCATTTGTATTTGATGAATTTTGCTTGAGTGCTTTTTGTAGGTTGAAGGAGGCCCTTGTGACGGCTCCCATAATCCGCTCACCGGATTGGAGCCTTCCCTTCGAAGTTATGTGTGACGCCTCCGATTATGCGGTCGGGGCGGTGCTTGGCCAAGTCGTGGACAAGAGGCACCATGTAATCTACTACACAAGCAAAACTCTAGATCAAGCCCAAGTCAACTACTCTACGACGGAAAAAGAAATGTTAGCCATTGTTCATGCCGTGGAAAAATTCCGGCAATACTTTGTTGGTTCTAAGGTTGTGGTATACTTGGATCACTCCGCCTTGAGACAATTGTTAGTGAAAAAAGATGCAAAGCCAAGGCTCTTGAGGTGGGTTCTTTTACTTCAAGAGTTCGACTTGGAGATTAAAGACAAGACGGGGTCGGAGAATGTAGTTGCCGACCACCTATCTAGATTGACTACCGAAGATCATGGGTTGAAGGATGAGAGTGGCCCGATCAATGAGTGGTTAAGAGAAGATAGTTTGATGATGATAGGTGGTAAATCACCATGGTTTGCGGACTTAGCGAATTTCATTGTGAGCGGGTTTATTCCGGAGGAGTTGGATGCTAGAGCTAGAATGAAGTTGAAGCATGACTCAAAACGCTACTTTTGGAATGACCCTCATCTTTTTCGCAAGTGTGGTGATGGCATGTTTCGAAGATGTGTTCCGAGGGAAGAGGGGATGGAAATAGTGGATAGGATTCACAACTCGGCCTATGGGGGCCACCTTGGTACATCTCGCACCATTGCAAAGGTGTTACAAGGTGGTTTCTTTTGGTCATCTATGTTTAAAGATATCCACTATTTTGTCAAATCTTGTGATAGATGTCAACGAACGGGGAATATAAGCCAAAGAAATGAGATGTCCCTTCAAAACATTCTTGAGATTGAGCTTTTCGATTGTTGGGGAGTTGATTTCATGGGACCATTTCCAAACTCTTGTGGGAATGAGTACATATTAGTTGCGGTGGACTATGTGTCCAAGTGGATTGAAGCCGTGGCTACCCCAACAAATGATGCCAAAGTTGTTATCAAGCTCTTC